>ONZH01004048.1:0-193144 GCA_900303285.1 Rhinella marina
TGCATATTTCACAACTTCTTGAATAGTTGGGTGTTTTGTAGTAATTCCAGGTGCCAAATATATTTTGTTAATCACATCATTCATTTGGTTCTTTCCTCTATGAGTAGTATCATGAGCCCATTGTACTACAGCTGGGTACAGTGCCTTGGGTAAGCACAATTTCTTGCCCTTTCTCCAGAATCCATCTTGTTGTAGTTCAGCTCCCTTTTCTTCCCATATTTTCCTTTCTTCTGGACTTACTTGAGTTTGAAACTGTCTTAAAAGTGCAACTCCTGGATTTGGCACTCCTTGTTGTTGGGTCTTCTCTTCTTCTTCCTCTTTTTTCTTTTCCTGCTCTTGTCAGGATATATATACCCGACTCTGCTTTCTCTCGCACCCAAACATCCTCTTGCTTTGGCTGAAAAAGTGCTGCAGCCTTGGCGGCCAAATCCGCTCTGTGATTTCCCTTTGACTCCTCTGTCTCTGTTCTGCTATGAGCCTTGACCTTCAAAACTGCTACTTGTTTTGGTAGCTCGAGAGTTTGCATCAACGTCTTGACAGCTTTATAGTTCTTGATAGGCGTTCCACTAGCTGTCTGGAAACCTCGCAGGGCCCACTTCAGGCCAAAGTCATGTGCGATACCGTATGCATAGGCTGAATCTGTATAGATGTTAGCAGTCTTTCCTTCCGCAAGTATGCAAGCCTCAGCCAGAGCTTTTAGCTCAGCTTCTTGGGCCGACATGTGTGGAGGTAAGGAAGCAGCCTTCACGGTGTCTTGCAAAGTAACCACAGCAAATCCAGTGTGGAACCGTCCTTGATCATCTGCATATCTCGAGCCATCAGTGAAGAAAACATAATCCGGGTTATCCAGTTTAGTTTCAGAGACAGTAGGAAGATGGGATGTCTCAGCCTCCATTTGTTCGAGGCAATCATGGTCTATGTCATTTCTTTCCCGTGGATCTTCCCCCCTTGCGAGAGGAAGCAGAGTAGCGGGGTTCAGTATGATGCATCTCTTCAGAGTCACATTTTCTGGTAATAAAAGGGAGCATTGTAAACGGATGTTACGTTGCATAGAAAGATGTGGTTGTTGAGATTGTTTGAGGATTGCTTGAAGATCATGGGGAGCCAAAATGGTAACAGGGTGTCCCAGAATGATGTCTTGAGTCTTGTCAAGAAGAGCTTGCGCAGCTATAACAGCCTTGAGACAAGTGGGTGTAGTCTGTGCAACAGGGTCAAGTTTGCAAGAATAGTATCCAAGAGGTCTCATAGAGTCACCATGTTTCTGAGTGAGCACCCCAGAGGCATGACCAATGTGTTCACAGATGAAGAGATTAAAGGGTTCAGAGTAATTTGGAAGTCCTAATGCTGGTGCTTTCAAAATCAGTTGTTTAAGGTTGTCAAAACAATCCATAGCTTGTGGAGATAGTCTTTTAGTGGCCAGGATCTCTTGGAAAGAGTCATATAGTGGTTGCATGAGGGCAGATGCATTGGGGATCCATTGCCGGCAGTAAGTAATTATTCCCAAAAATCCTTGAAGTTCTTTGAGATTACGCGGGTATGGAATATTTTCAATAGCTTTTTTCCGATCATCAGTGAGATGTTTTGTTCCTTGTGAGATACAATGTCCGAGGAATATAACCTTTATACGACACCACTGGAGTTTGGATTGCGAAACTTTAGAATTGATGTTTGCTAAATGTTGGAGAAGACTGACAGATTCGGTTTGACAAAGGTGGAGATTAGGGGCACAAAGGAGAAGATCGTCTACATATTGCAAGAGAGCAATTTCAGGATGCTGTAAAATCCATGGTTGGAGACAAGTTTGCAGAGCTTGGGTAAATTGATTGGGGGAATTCTGAGCGCCCTGGGGCATCCTCGTCCATGTATATTGAGCTCCTCGATAAGTAAAAGCAAAGAGGTATTGACAGTCCTGATGTAAAGGGATGCTGAAAAAGGCATTACTAAGATCAATTACTGTGAAGTATATAGCATGAGGAGGTATGGTACTGAAGAGGGTGTGAGGATTAGGGACAACGGGAGTCTCCATAATTGTAGCGGAATTCACAGCTCGTAGATCCTGTACCAGGCGATATTTGGGTGGTTCACCTGGAGCGGATTTTTTCTTTATAGGAAATAAAGGAGTATTTGCGGGGGATACACATGAGATGAGTACTCCTGCCTGTAGAAAGGTTTTGATTTGGTCTTCTAGCGATCGTTCTTGACCTGCTTTTAGAGGATATTGGGGTAATCTTGGTACCGATGCTCCTTGTTTTAAGAAAACTTGTACAGGTGTAACTGGTAAAAGGCCGATGTCATCTGGTCCTGAGGACCATAAAGTGTTTGGAATTTGAGACAGGAATTCTGACGGGATGGATTCTTCAGGATCAGACACAAGGAAAGCAGGGATTGCTTGAAGTATGCATGTCAATTCGGGTGCAGGTTTAGTTTCAAAATCCAAATACATGCCAGAAGAATCATATCTTATTGTAGCATTCATTTTCTGGAGAAGGTCTGCTCCCAATAGATTAGTAGGACAGGTTGGGGAGACGAGGAGTCTAGACATCAGGCCATGTAAGCCAACTGGTACTGGATATGTCAGACGGGTCTCTGTAGGATTTCCATCCACTCCTACACATGAAATGAAATCAGAAGAAAGTATGACATCTGGTGGAAGATCTTCTTTTTTCAAAACTGATCTGGCTGCACCTGTGTCCACTAGGAAAGGAAGTTCATGACCATTGACTGGGAGATTTACAGTCAGAACGGGTCCAGACTGATCTAAAACATTGCATGGAGTAGCATTGATAAAAATAGTAGACACAGGTTTGCCAAAATCCTATGGATGATTGGGGTTGAACCCAGCTTGTGAGGGTTCTTGCTGATAGGCGTTTGGAGAGTACTCTTGAATTTGAGGATTAAGTATTGAATTTTGTGGTCCCGTTTGTGGTCCATAGAAAGGGTTATTTACATGGAAGGGGTTGTTTACATGGGTTGCTTGAGGTCTGTCTTGTGGGAGTGGGAAGTATGGTTGATTTGGACTATAACGTTGTTTGTACATTTGTGGATATAACTGTGGATCATTAATGTTTAAATGAGGTCTGTTACGACAATTTTTCATAATGTGTCCAAATCTTTTACAATAAAAACAGACTCTGGTCTCCATTCTTTGTTTATTCGGAAACTGATTTTGAGGATATGCAAAAGTTTGTAGTCGATATCCAGATTGTGGGACCATTTGCATAGATTGTGGATAAACTTGCATTGGTTGGTTATATAAAATTGGTTGAGGTGATGTGTTTGGTTGATCTTCAGAGATTTCTTGTAGGACGGCCAGTTTGGTTCCAGATTTTTTTGTAGGTTGTTCTTCAGTTTCTGTGGTAGTTAATAAATTACCTTGAGCTTTAGCAATTCGGAGGATCTGAGTGCTGGGCAAATCCACATATTCTGGCCTTGTAGTTTCAAAATATTGGCGGATAGGTTTTAGTAAACCTTTTACAAAGGAAGTAGCGAAGAGAATTTGGTGGCTCTTGGTATTCATATCAAATCCTTGATCTTGGAATAAAGTTAGCATTCGATTGTAATATTTCTCCACAGTTTCAGACTTTTCCTGAGCAGAGTCGAAAATGTTGATTGAAGATGTTGCTAGGCGGTCTTTCGCCCAAGCTTCAAGACGTCGGCAGAATTCTTCTCCTGAGGAATATGAATGGATATCATCTACATCTTCTTCGTGTAACGTTGTCTTGACGATTGGCCAGAAAGAGTGTCCAGCCTTTATACTGGCAACATTATAGAGGTCTTTCCAATTTGCTGAATATGTCCTTTGTATTTGATCCAGGCTACGAAAAAATGCATAGGGTTTCTGTCCGGATCTGGCAACTGAATTATTAGGTTATGTACTTCAGAGGGGGTAAATGGGACATAAATTGGTGGCTTTATGGTAGTAGTAGTAGATTGTTGTGGTTGTTGTACCAACGGGATGGTGAGTGGTGGCAATACCGGTTCCTGATTTTTATGTGAAGTTTGTGTGGGTCCAGGTTCTGATTGTGGTGGTGGTGATGGTGGTATTAATTCGATGAGTGGAGTGAGCCGTTGCCTTTGGTGTTGTTGATCCAGGAAACGTTGAGGAACTCTTGAATCAGAAAGAATTTTGGGTCGATTAACTTCCTGCCAGACTTCTTTTAACCAATCAGCAGTATAGAGGTCTTGTACTATAATCCGTATCTCATGCAGTGTCGAAACAGGTGAATTTTCAAGTATTGCAGTCAGAATAGAGTGAATGCATGGGTATATTGGGAAACCAAATATTCCAGCGGAGATAAGAGGAATAGCTAATGAATGGTATTTCTGTTCTTGAGTAACTTCGAGTATGTTATGTATAGTTTGTTTTAGTAAACGCACGCAATCTTCATGATGTTCTTTGTGGTATGTCGGTGCTACTGCATGAATAATATAGCGACAGTTCAAATTACCTGCGGAGGTAATTACCACTCAGATACTGGAAGTTGAGCACCCCCAGAACGTCCTATAATTTTGTCACATTCCATTTGAATGCGATCGCCACCTTGAGTTACAACTTGTTGGGCTATCCCACCAATATGTCTAAGATAGGGGTTTGTAGGATTTACTATTGCCACTGTTGATTGTTGTACAAGATCTCCTACAGCTATGATGAGGGGAGTTTCAATGTTCCAGATTGAAGTAGTCAAAACAGGTGTGTTGAACTGAACTTTAGGTTGTTTTGAGGTTTTCCTTGAAGTTATGTGTTTCATCCTAGATCGCGGTGTGATAGTCTTGTAAGAACTAGGAGTCCTAGTATCTTCTTCATCACTTCCCACTGTGTTCCATCCCTGTTCATAATCTTCTGTCTCATGTTTTATTTGTCCAGATTGTGGTGTTTCTTTATAATAGGGAGTAGTGGGGAGAGGATCAAAATCCATCAAATTAATTTCCTGATCATCTTGTTGTTCTTCTGATTGTAGTTCTTCCTTTGAAACGTGTTCCTCCCCTGAAACTTCAATTTGTGGATCTTCAGGGCGTATCATCATAATTGGAGATACATCAGAAGTAGGTATATAATAGGCCCCTGAGGAAGTAAGCAAGGGGTATAATGGCTGTGAAGCATTGGGTCTTGGTTGTAATATGATCTGAGGTACAGTGACTTTAACATGAGGTCTTCTGTTAACAACATCAGCAACATGGGTAGAATATGAAGTACCTGTATGCTTAGGTGTAGTGAGATGATCACTAGATAGATTGGGTACATTAAACTGGATACCCGTAGGGGGAGGTACCATGAGAGATTTACTGGAATTGGGTGTAGTAAAATGACTGCCAGTAACAGGGAGTGTAGGTGTATCAAAATGGCTACCAGGGGATTGTTCAAGGGTTGGTGCAGAAGGGGAAGTGTCATTTGAAATTGCACTTGAAGATAAACATGGTGGGGCAGGGTCTGGGCGTCCCTTACCACAAGCTACACAGTATTCAGCTGAGGGCGGGTTTTGTTGACCACAATTGGGACATTCCCAGCATTTGGGACCGTCGCCATTATAGGGCGGTGGTGGCTGTTTCATAATACAATACATATACGCAGTTGTATTTCCTTTCTTATCTTTACATTCAACTTCCAGAAAATGTTCTTTAGCAATCTCACAAGCTGTTCGATGCCAAGCCTGAGCTGCGAGGAGCAAACCATGATCTTGCAACATTCCTCTGTGCTCTTTCAATGCTTTATTCCACATATGAATTTGTAATCTGCCTCTCTTATGCATATTACATATTTTCATTAATTTTTTCACATCATTAACATGACTTTTCCCCTCTCTGTTTGTTACAAGCTGTATTGGACTTTCATATTGTTCATATGGGGTCCTGGACCCAAGAGCAGCTTGTAATTTTTTCATACTTATTGTAATTCTTTCTTTCCAGATTCTCTCAGTTTGCACATGTGACTAGTTTCCCTATTTCGTGCTTTTGAGTGAGACAGAGCACACGACTGCACTGAGACTGGTCTTTCCCTCCGGGGTTAAGTGAAGGCTAGCCCTTCCCTCCCCCCGTGCTTAGCGAGGGAGAAAACTTATGAACCAGCTGTGGCTTTCACCCGGAGTGTCATCAACTGTAATCTCAGGTGTCACCCACAGCCCTATAAAAATAATAAGACAGATCAGGGCTCTCACTTCCGGATCTGAATTGGGATTAACCAGGATATACATGATCAGCAATTAAACGACTGGACGTGCATTTCTTGTGCTGTGGCCGCACCCTCTTACCATGAAGGGGGAAATTTAACATAATTTGAACACCACAGACAACTGAGTATTAAGCCCAATTTGGGACTTATCCTAAATTGCATTGACATGTGGTGCCGCAATCGGGAAAAATCCATCAGATATGGATCGTGGAAGAGCTTGTGGAAGAGCTTTGGTCATTATGGCAACTGGGAACTGCACCTTCAAATACACAGGTAAGATATTTTTCCTACTTTGTGCCTTCCCGCTTGTAATGACCACTGTTCGAATATTGTCCTTTTTGGGATCTTTGGGATTTTAAAAGAACACCTCCTTGTCTGTGGTAGGGTGAATGGAGTGCCTGAAACCTAGGTGTATGAGAGTGATAGAGATTGCCTGTGTTTTATAATATGCCATGATAGAAATTAAGGAACTGGAAAAAAGAGGAAGTTACAGAAAATCAAGAAAGAGATTTCAATGCTTGCATTTAGTTAGTATTTAAAGAGCCCACCTCTCTGTGAGGTCCATAGGTCCCAAGAGTTTAAGAGTTACTTGACCTGGGCCAGCGTTTTGCAAACAGGTAGAGGGACCAGTTGGCAAGCTGCGTTTTGCAGGCAACTGGTGGAACTGGTTGGCGAGCTGCGTTTGCAGGCAACCAGTGGGACACAAAAGGTGTGTGTCCGGTGGGAGAAGGGACGGATCCACTCTTCTCCAATGGGGATCAGGCAGTCAAAGGCTCTGAAAAAGGGGCGCCCCTCGAGGAGGGAGGTGACTGCAGTGGATATCATAGAGAGGCAGAAGAGGAGGAGGGGCAGTGAGAGATATAAGCAGAATATTCAAAAGAGCAGGCATGTCAAAAGATGATTAATCTGGAAATCTAGATGGTTTAAATCTGGAAAGTTCCACAGTGAGAGAAGCAGCACATTCGTTGAAGGTTAGGCAGGTAAAGAAGGTAAGAGCAGGTGAAGAAGGTAAGAGCAGGTGGAGAAGGTGAAAGAGGCTGGGAGCAGTGGTTTTCAAAGATGGAATAAAGAAAATGATGGAGAAAGAATTGGGAAGGGAACACATATATGTGTGTGTATGTATATATATATATATATATATATATATATATATATATATGTGTGTGTTTTTACTTTTTAAAAAAGCAAAGCAAAGAGTTAAACATGATTGGAGTGGTAAAAAGGGGAAGTACTGGCTGCTGCTTTGAGAGGGACTTAAACAGCATTTTCTTTGTCTTCCGTCTCTTGTGGGTTCCCCGATAGTCATAAATGTATCATTTCTGTAGAAGAGGAGGATGAACCGCGAAGAATCAGATTCTAATCAGAATCTGATTATTTGATAACATAGAATTGCAGTAGTTCCCATTTCAGATATTGTTTTGGCAGATGTGGTAGTGTATACTGGTAGTGGTAGTATTTGAAAGAAGATGTGTCAGTGTATACTGCTGCCATTAGTGATTAGTTTCAAAACTTTTGATTTGCTTGAGTATGCTTGGCTTCTTTCCCAGACTTTGCGGTTCGTGAAAAAAAAAAGAAGTATGGATGATGTCTGTTTCATTTGAAAGTAGATTTTCTATAAGAATTTAGAATTTAAAGTTAAGGTATTGATAATATCCAGGAAAGCAAAAAATTTGAGTTGAGTCAAAAGAAAATCCACGTGGTAAAAGATGAGCTCATTCTTACATTTGATATTATGTGCACATTATTTTTCATTTTGTTTGCAAACTAAAGATTTTGTGAGTTCTATTTTACAGCCCAAATGAATGGACGTCAAGGAAGCCTGTTGTTTTTCCCAAATGTTTAATTTGGTGGGGATTGTGCCTAATCTGTTTTTTTAGGAGTGAAGAAAAAGACCAAGAAATCCTAATATATTCGGCAGATCTGCACAAAATATCATTTTCATTGATTCTGTGCTGAAAACTTTTCATGGAGCCATGCATATATTTTTTTGAGTTTTTGTTGGAGCTCCAATGCATACTGTATTTGTTTGTGTGTGAAGTGTGTGATGAGCTCGTGTCTGTCTTTGTTCATAATCGTTGTATGTTACATCTAGCTAGAACTGATCAAAAAAGGAGAAGTTACATTTTGCCAGACGACAGAGGGTGTGGTGACAGTGACGTAGAACTCGAGACTTAAAAAGAGAAGTATATATTATACAGAGACAGCCTCTTGTGTTCCTCCCTAAACACGTATAGTGTGATATGTCACTAGAGTTGGAGAAAAAGAAAAAAAATGAAATTAGTTCATTTAATTTTAACAAGTCGCATAAGCGTGCAAGTGGAAAAAAATTAAGACAATAAGATTGGTTTGTTTTAAAAACGTTATTAATATGTGGTATTCAGACAAGTGTGTTTATAAGAGGTCTGCAAACAAAATCATCAAATAGTATAATAATATGTGGTTAAATCAAATGAAATGTCTGAAGTAACTGTGTCACCAAATATTGCATCTGTCAGTGAAAACTAGATGATAGATAAGGTTTTCCGATCGGTTTTTATTTTCTGATTATTTAGTTTTATTTTCTGAACATGATGGGAGCATTTGATTTGTTTGAAAAAAATAACAGCATTTGAAACGTATTAAGAGAATTGTTTTATAACAGTCACGTGGGCCATGAACACAGAGATCTGGAGGAGATACAACACTTTGAGCATCTTGAGTCTACAGAAGATTTTCTGCATTTTGTTAAGAGGTTGGGTTACCAGACTACATAAAGGTTTAGATGTCATATAAACTACGGAGCAAGTACATTCAGATCTGATTGATAATTTTGTCAAATATTGAGTTTTCTCTCACAAATGGTATAGATGGATCACACAGAAGACAGGATATGCTGTCAGTGCCTAAACTGATGTTGTCACCTAAATACCACTCCCTTCTGTAATGTGAGTACAGGAGGTAGAGCTGAAGGCACTCACTGAGTTTTACTAGATCCGTAGAGGCGTCAGACAGAAAAACCCATGAAGAGTGCTAAGTGTGTGAGAGTTGTTTTATGCCCTGATGCTGTCCAGAAGGAAAAAAAGCAAAAGACAACAAGTTGGGAGATTAAACTGCTATAACTGTAGACCTCCAGCCAATACCTGAAGCCAACCTAAGGTTTACGTGACTCGGCCAACCCAGGCTCAGAAGACCTCTAAAGTAAGAGCAATGAGTGATGACAAGCTCTGGAGGGTAGGTAAAATGGTGCCTTCTCAAGTGCACTCTGCCCGTTGATGATAAATTCAGCACATGGGTTGATGTATGTGTCAGGAGGAGAGATGGTGGGAATCCCAGGGTCCGGCAGCGCTGCCACCAGATTTGTCCAAGGTTACATGATGTGTGCCTGTAATAATGTTGGAAGAACTTTCAGAATTCCAGAAAGGCATATACCTAGGCCATCTTGCCTATTTCAGAGATTGCAGATGGACTACATTAAGTTTCCAAAGGTGGGGCAGCATGAATATGTCCTTGTCTATGTTGATCTATTTTTCAGGAAACACCTGATCTGTAGTAAAAGCAAGATTAAAAGAAGATACTGGCTGAGGTAGTAAGTAGAGGAATACTGGATGTAGAACAAGCCTTTTGACACTTTTTGTCTTTCCTAAAGTGGTAGGAGCCCTTACAGGTCAGGCATTTTTTTTTTACAGTTCCATTGATTTCTATGGGTTTTAGATCTGCATTCTGAGGACCTGAATAAGACATGTTCTATCTTTTGCAGAGCGGACATATGGATGTGGAGAACACATGGACGTGGTCATCAGTGTGCTTTCCACATCCGTATATCAGCACAGCAAAAGAGAGAACATGTCCTATTCCGGTCTGCATAATACAGAACTAAAATCCATAGAACTCAATGGCTCTGGAAAAAAAATACACATCTCACACAGGCAGTATCCTTATTTAGCCGATCTGCTACTTGGAGACAGCAGAACAGTGCCCCCATAACAGTGACATCCACAGTGTCCCCATAACAGTGACATCCACAGAGACCCCATAACAGTGACCTCCACAGAGACCCCATAACAGTGACCTCCACAGAGACCCCATAACAGTGTCATCCACAGTGCCCCCATAACAGTGCCCATGTGCCATCCAAAGTTCCCCTGACATCCACAGTGCCCACATGCCATCCATAATGCCCCCAAAGTGGCCCTTATGACATCCACAGTGCCCCTTATGACATCCACAGTGCCCCCAAAGTGCCCCATGTGCCATCCATAGTGCCCCTGACATCCAAAGTGCCCCATGTGCCATCCACAGTGCCCCTAATGACACCCATGTGCCATCCAAAGTGCCCCTAATGCCATCCACAGTGCCTCTTATGACATCCACAGTGCCCCCAAAGTGCCCATGTGCCATCCAAAGTGCCTCTGACATCCACGGTGCCCACATGCCATCCATAATGCCAAAGTGCCCCTTATGACATCCACAATGCCCACAAAGTGCCCCCATGTTCCATAAACAGTGCCATTCATAGTGCCCCTGACATCCACAGTGCCCACAAAGTGTCCATACACCATCTACAGTGCCATCCAAAGTGCGCCCCATTTGCCAGCTCCCCCCCAATGACCTCCACAGCATAGCGACATAGCAATCAGCCTCTGTGGCTGATTGCTATGCCGTCACTCATGTACAGGCAGCCCGTACTGCAGAGTTGCCGGGACACAGGAGAAACCAGCGCATGCGCAATGAGTACTGTGAACTGCGCATGCGCTGGGAAGGAAGACGGAGGCCGGCGCTTGGACTTGCAGGAGACGGTGACGTCATTAGTGACGATCCGTCTCCTGCAAAGGCAAAGACAAGAAGACCGGATGCCAGGGAGACGGACCTCGCAAGAGGGCAGCAAGAGGGACCACGTGACAGGGATGAAAAGATCCACAACAGCTGCGCTGTAGAAGGTAAGTATGTGACTAATAATATTTATTCCACAAGTTAGCCTAAACTTTGAAAAAAAAAAAATGACCGGAGAACCCCTTTAAGGGAGATATATAGAGCCATTGATTAGACTGATTTGCTGTGTTGACTGAACCCAATTAACTGATTTAGTTAAGTAAAATGATAGGTTGATGGTTGATGCTCTCTTTGTAAGGCTACTTTCACACTGGCGGCAGGCCTGATCCGGCAGGTGAAGGGTGCTGCCGGATCAGGCCTGCCGCAGTGACATGTGTGGAGCCGGAACCGCACTCCGGCCCCACACGTCACACAGTACATACATACACATAAACCTAAACATACACACACATATAGACAAACACACATACATACTTACATGCTCCCGGCAGGTCTTCAGAGGGACAGGACGGCTCGCACAGGTGACGATTCCCCACAGCGCCCTCTGCTGGGCGCCTGGTGGAATCGTCATCTGTGCGCGCCGTCCTGTCCCTGCGACGCTCCGAAGACCTGCCGGGGTGCATGTAAGTATGTATGTGTATTTGTATGTGTATATGTCTGTGTATGTTTATGTGTATGTCTGTGTCTGTATGTGTGTATGTGTAGCCGGATCCGTAATGAACTCCATTGAAAGTCAATGGAGGGCGGATCCGGTTACCATTATGGTCACACCAGACGGATCCACCCCCATTGACTTGCATTGGGGGTCATTCCGGATCCGTCTTGGTGCGGATGCCTGGACCGGAGAGCAAACCGCAGCATGCTGCGGTTTGTTCTCCGGTCTGAAGACGGAACGGAATGCTTTCAGGAGCATTCTGTTGTCTTCAGTTCAGTTTTGTCCCCATTGACAATGAATGGGGACAAAACTGAAGCGTTTTATTCCGGTATTGAGCCCCTATGACGGAACTCAATACCGGAATTTTAAAACGCTAGTGTGAAAGTAGCCTAAAAGGAAACTAAATTTGTTGTTTCTGATTAAATTGGCAGTAAGGTCAGAAAGAAGATATTATCATCATCACCTGACTGTAATAATAACCTGTATACTGAATGTGAATCATGGAGAATCTACAAAAGAGTATATATATATATATATATATATATATATATATATATATATATACACACACACACACACCAATCCAGCCTGTGAATACTGAACTTGATGATTCAGCTGAGATCCTAGACATGACAACTTTGAACTCTGATAATTATTGGACATTTGCCTCGCTTCTGATTGTGCCCCTGTGCTGTGCAGGGAATAAATTGGAATAACTTAAAGGAAAGTGAAAGTGCAGGAAAAGAAAAATGCTGAGTGCCCAGTGGAGTCTACCATAGATGATGAATGGCTTATCAACCCTGATCTGGGGAATCCAGTCAGAATGTAGTCATTGGGGAATCCTCTGGATACCTAAGCAGGCTGTGTACAAGAGGAGGAAGACACTTATTTACTTGTGTCTCCTTCTCCATCCCATCAGAAAATGAAAAGATATAAGATCTGCATTGATGATATAGGGTCTGTCCTGATCAATACACCTCAGTTAATGGATGGTCCATAGGCCTGGTTTGAACTGAATATAGTTAATTGGGAAACTCTCTTTAGATTATTAGCAAATTGTGTTCAAGAGGAGGAAAAATGTTAAAGAAATTTAGTTAGTTGGTGAACACAATTGTGCTAGGGTTGTATTTCATTATCAGGTGGTCTCCATCTCCTTATATCCATATCTCTTATATCTTATAATCTCTAATCTCCATTAGATGTCACATATGCTTAAAAATAAAAATGACTCATAATCACTTGATATGTCTATAGGAAAACAGGAACTTAGCAGAAGTTGAAATATGCATATGGAATTTCCCAGATAGATGAAGTAATGTGTACGTGTCCTCATTAGCATTGGGCGGCTACCATTATCATTCATTTGATTTGATGTTACATGTATACTTGTATGATTGTGATTGGATATATTAAAATTGATGACAAAGGGGGTGTGATTACACCATCATGTATTTCTAATAAAATTAGCTCTCTGGGTGTAACCAGGAGAGATATGCATGATCAGTAATGAAACAACTGGACGTGCATTTCTTGTGCTGTGGCCGCACCCTCTTACCATGAAGGGGGAAATTTAACATAATTTGAACACCACAGACAACTGAGTATTAAGTCCAATTTGGGACTTATCCTAAACTGCATTAACAATCCCCAAAGGTTTGTACACAAACATAGACTAGGATTCTTTACGGTAAGAGCAGTAAGACTATGGAACTCTCTTCCTTAGGAGGTGGTTATAGTAAGTTCACTAAAAGAGTTCAAGAGGGGCCTGGATGTATTTCTGGAGGGTAATAATATTACAGGTTATAGTTACTAGAGATGGGTCGTTGATCCAGGGAGTTATTCTGATTGCCTAATTGGAGTCGGGAAGGAATTTTTTGCCCTAAGTGAGGAAAATTGTCTTCTACCTCACAGGGTTTTTTTTTTCCTTCCTCTGGATCAACTTGCAGGATAATAGGCCGAACTGGATGGACAGATGTCTTTGTTCGACGTTATAAACTATGTTACATGGCTTGCTCTCCATTCACTGCTATGGGTCTTCCAAAAATAGCCAACCCCTTAAACTTTAATAGCACATGCAATTGAGGTCTTTAAGATACATATACTTCTTTAAAGGGAATGTGTCATCAGAAAATGACCTATTGTTTAACATATTTAACTGATTTTTTTAAAAGAATTTTTGATGACGTTATTTTTAATTTAAATATCTATATTTAAACAAAAACCATAAACTCCTGCACTGGCCACTAAACCTAATAATAGGCGCCACTTCTTGGTCTGTACAGATCACATTACTGCGTTATATATTATTCTAAACCTGCCTGTAATGATATGGAGATATCACCTCTGTGTACAGATAAGACAGGATCCACCATTTACAATAGGCGATTGTCACTTATCTCTTCTTTCCTTGTACAATGACCTCTCTGCACAGGTCACAAAGCATGCCTAGAAAAAACTCTCCCATAGATGTCAATGAGGTCCCCTACTGACCACTGTGTCTATGGCCCATGTGGTTGCCGTAAAGCAATTTTTTAAAACTGCTTTGTAAATGCTGTTAGGAACTGCTCAGGCAAGATGGCCGCCCCCATAATCATGTTGAGCAAACAAAATGAAAAATACAAATTACTCTTACCGGTAATTCTCTTTTCCCTTTAGCCTCCACAACGGCATTAACATGGAGGTTACTCCGCCTCTTCAAGGGGCAGGAAACAACTTGAATGATGCAATATGATGCCTCCTCCAGCATCCATCCTCAGTTAATAACCTAGGACTCAAAGTGTATGCAACACATTTATTTTACAAAAACTAACACATAATACATCTAACAGAATAGACCACCATCAAAATAAGCATCAGCAACAAAAAACCTAGGGTGGGAAACTCCATGCCGTTGTGGAGGCTAAAGGGAAAAGAGAATTACCGGTAAGAGTAATTTGTATTTTTTCCCCCCGCCTCCACAACGGCATTAACATGGAGGATTAACAGAGGAAAATAACATTTTTAGGGAGGGACCACAGCGGACAGCACTTTTCTCCCAAAAGACAATTCTTTGTTGGCTCCCACGTCCAACTTGTAATGCTTAAAAAAGGTTGAGGGGGTCGACCAGGTAGCTGCCTGGCAAATGTCCTCTAAAGATGCTTGGGCATGTTCAGCCCAGGAAGTGGACACCGCTCTGGTTGAGTGAGCTTTGATCTTAATAGGGGGTTGTAAACCCTGCTCTTTATAGCAATAAACAGATGCATTGCTTGATCCAGCGAGCGATAGTGGATTTACTCGCTGCTGTGCCTTTATTTTGTCCTTGATACTGTATTAGCAACTGGTCAGTCTTCCGGAAGACTTCTGTAGATTGAAGATACTGCAGCAGGCATCTCCTGGCATCCAGATTCGCAAACTCCTTCTCTCTTTGTGAAGAAGCCTGGGGGCAGAAGGATGGAAGTGACACCTCTTTTTGATAATGGAATCTAGAGAATACTTTAGGTAGAAACTTTGGTGAATGCTTTAAGATTATTCTATCTTCCAGAATCCTAAGATAAGGGTGCGAGATAGAGAAAGCCTGGATCTCTCCCACTCTTTTGGCTATGGTTATGGCCAACAGGAAGGCCGACTTAAGAGAGAGAAACTTAATCGGTATACTCTCCAGAGGTTCGAAAGGGGATGTCGTCAAACTATTTAAAACCATGTTCAAATCCCACGGAGGGACCACTGACTTTACAGAAGGATGGAGCCTGCTAGCTCCCTTGAAGAACCTCTTTATTAAATCCATTTCTGCCAGCTTAGTGCCCATGAAAGCACTCAAGGCCGCAGTCTGTACCTTGAGAGTACTGACTCTGAACCCCTTGTTGAGACCAGCTTGCAGGAAATTTAGGATTACCGACAAGTCAGGAGCCATAGAGGAGTCCCAGACACCAGAAACGGAAGAGAGAAAAGCCTTCCAGGTACGAAGATAGATCTTTGACGTTACCTCTTTCCTGCTGTGCATCAAGGTTCGGATTACATCGTCTGACAGACCCCTGTTCTTCAGGATTTGCCATTCAACCTCCAGGCCGTCAACTTCAGGTGAGGGACATCCGGGTGGATCACTGGCCCCTGATGAAGAAGGTCCGGGATCCTGGGAAGATGCCAATAATTTTGTTTTGCCAGGGTTTTTAAGGCCGGAAACCAAGCCCTTCTGGGCCAGAATGGAGCGATTAGAATTAATTCCGCCTCCTCCTCTACGAGTTTCGAGAGTATTCGGGGAATAAGCGAGAATGGAGGGAAAGCGTATAATAGAGACCGAGGCCACGGGGCTGACAGGGCATCTAACCGTGTTGGGAGATCCCTCCGGGACAGAGAGTAGAACTTTAGAGTCTTCCTCTTCTCTCTTGTGGCGAATAAGTCTATCTCTGGATGACCCCATCTCTGACAAATGGCCTCGAAGACTTCTTGCTTCAGGCTCCATTCACCCTCTTTTAGGACTTTCCTGCTCAGGAAGTCCGCTAATTCGTTTTGTTCCCCTCTTATGTGCACCGCTGACAGGGACTTTATGTTTTGCTCCGCCCATCTGAAAATTCTCGTCGTAATCACTGACAAGGATCGACTTCTTGTGCCTCCCTGTTTGTTTAGATAAGTGACAGTCGTCATATTGTCTGACATAACTTTTACGTGCTTGCCTGACAGGGAAGGGGAGAATGTTTTTAGGGCTTCCCAAACCCCCAACAATTCTCTCTTGTTGGAGGATGCCTGTGCCATCATTGGACTCCATAATCCCTGTCTCGACTGTTGTTCTAGGTGAGCCCCCCAGCCTAGACTGCTCGCATCCGTCGTAAGGACCAGCTGATCTTGCTGACGCCACTCCACTCCCTGAGATAGATTTATCGGGGACAACCACCATCTTAGTGAGGATCTGATTGATAGTGGAACAGTTAGTACCTGATTCAAGGAAGCTTGTTTCCTGTTCCATTTGCTCAAGAGGAAAGCTTGCAGACTTCTCGAATGCGCCTGGGCCCATTTTATTGCCGGGATTGTGGAGGTCAGAAGTCCTAAGATTTTCATAATACCCCTGACCGACGATCTCTCCTGGAGACAGAAGTGCGACATTTTTTTTGGATCAGCTCCTCCTGCTTTGTTGAAGGAAGGAAAGAAGACATTAGTTTTGAGTTTAATAAGATTCCCAGAAAAACCCTCTCCTGACTCGGAACTAGATTTGATTTTTGGAAGTTTACTATCCATCCCAAGCCGGATAGAACTTCTAGGGTTAGTTGGAGATCTGAGTCTAATCTCTGGGCAGAAGGGGCTACTATCAGCAGATCGTCCAGGTACGGGATAATCACAATTTCCGTTCGATGGAGAAAGCTTGTAACATCTGCCATAACTTTTGTGAAGACCCTGGGGGCCGAGCAGAGACCGAATGGGAGCACTTGAAACTGAAAGTGCATTATCTTCTCTCCTATCCAGATTGCTAACCTCAGGAACTTCTGATGGCTCGGGTGTATCTTGATGTGGTAGTACGCATCCATGAGGTCTAGGGTGATCATAAAACAGTTTTTTTGAAGCAGATTTGTTGTGGATTTTATCGTTTCCATCTTGAATTTTTTGTAGCAAAGATGACGATTGAGGTCCTTCAAATTTATGATCGCCCTGTATGATCCGTTCGGTTTCCTTATTAAGAATATTGGAGAATAAAAACCCTGTTTCTGTTGGTTTTCTGGTACTGGGGTTATTGCTCTCTTTTCTAGGAGAAGGGCAATTTGGGCCTCCATGGCTAACTGATTCTCCCCAGACAGTCTCTCGGTTATCAAAAATCTGTGGGTAGGAACCCTTACAAATTCTAGAAGGTAGCCTTGTAGGATTACAGATCTGACCCAGGGAGAGGCTTGTATTTTCTCCCAGGCTAAGGAAAACCCTTCTAGTCTTCCTCCCACCGGAGATGTGGCGTCATTTTGACTGCTTTGGGTTCTTGTCGGGGTTGAAAATGAAGCCCTTGCTTTTGTCTCTGGACGATTGCCAATTTTGGTTTCCCCTTTTTTTCTGCTGAAATCTGTTTTTCCCTTGGTTACGAAATCTCTTTCTTTGATGGAAAAACTTAGATTCAGTTGGGAAGCCCTGTTTTTTTTATCAGAAGCCTTTTCTAAGATATCGTCCAGGCCAGAGCCGAATACTCTATCCCGTTCACAGGGGACAGAACATAGCCTGTTTTTAGAAGCCGTGTCTCCCGACCAGGTTTTCAGCCAAACTGCTCTACAGGATGCATTTACTAAGGCTGCAGACCTGGCCCATAATTTCACTATGTCTGCAGAGGCATCCGCCAAAAAACTGGACACTTGCTTTAATACCGGAATGGAGGCTAGAATATCTTCTCTAGATGTTCCTGACTCCAGGTGCTCTTCTAGTTTAGTCAGCCAAAGATTGAGGGAACGGGCTGTACAAGCGGCTGCAATACTTGGCCTAAAGGTAGCTGCGGACGTCTCCCAGGTTTTTTTTAGGAAAGACTCACATTTTTTATCCATTGGGTCTTTTAATAACCCAAGGTCCTCAAACGGCAATGATGACTTCTTGGAGATTTTAGCTACGGGCGCATCCACTTTTGGAGCTTTATCCCACAGGGCAGACTCTTCCTCTGAAAAGGGATACTTCCTTTTAAACATTTTAGAAACTAATTGTCTCTTTTCTAGGTCCTTCCATTCACTGGAAATAATGCATTTAATATTATTGTGGACTGGAAAAACTCTTCGCTTTTTATCCCCTAAGCCTAGAAATAACTGGTCCTGGACCGAGAGCGGATGTTTCTCTTCCTCTAAATTCATGGTAGCTCTTATATTTTTTAGGAGCAACTCGGTTTCTTCAATTGAACAGAGCGGACGTCCTGCCGCCTCTCCAAAATCGGAAGAGTCTGCCTCTGAAGAAATTTCCCCTTCATCAGAATCTGAATCTGAAGGGACCGCTGTATGAAGCATGGGCTTAGGCTTAGACGGACCAGGCAGGGCCGCGGCAATTTTCGCATCCACCACTGCTCCCACTTCCTCCTTTATAATGGATCTCATATTCTCCAGTAAAGAGGGCGACTCTTCAGCCACCACCTTATCCGTGCAGGATAGACAAAGCCACTTCTTAGAAGTTGTCGGCATGGACTTCTTGCACACCGGGCATTTTTTCTTATGCGACTGCTGAACGCCAGACCTGGGTATCTCTTTGCCCTATTAAGCAAAGAGAATAATCAGCCCCTTAAACTTAAAGGAAAGGAGGCTACCACCTGGACACCCTGTGCAAGAAGTCAGGCTGAGAGGTAATACTTTCAAATAGGTCCTCCTGGAGGAGGCTTACCGGGCTAGAGGGCCTAGAAGGCCGTACAGACTTCCGTCCTTCTCCTTCTGTGACCACCGACATGCTGCTTCTCCCTGAGTGGATTCAGTAGGAAACAACCCCAGACGCTGAGCCGGACACAGCCGCGATCCACTGGCTTAAGAAGCTGCCGGCGTTGATCACGTGACGCCACCTGTGACGTCACTTCCGGCGCGACCTGCTTCCGCATCCATGCGGCCCAGCGTGGAACGCAGCGCGGCTGCGATCCACTGCTGAAGACTCCAACTCACCACCGGAAGCCCGCAGAAGCCCGGGGCAGCCAGCATCCGCCGGACTTACGCCAAGGAGCAGGGAAGGCAACCACAGGTAGGCCCCAGCGTCCTGCTCCCTGCCCATCCCTCCAGATACACTGGGGGAACAAACCTAAAAAGGCTGGGCGAAATGCACCATATCTCCTGCTACTTGAAGGGACAGGAAACAACTGAGGATGGATGCTGGAGGAGGCATTATATTGCATCATTCAAGTTGTTTCCTGCCCCTTGAAGAGGCGGAGTAACCTCCATGTTAATGCCGTTGTGGAGGCGGGGGGAAAAATTCTCTGTAATCAGAAAATAACAGATAGTAAAGAAGGATGTGACACGTTTAAGATATGTATACATACATATACTGTGTGTATGCATAATATATACATACATACACATAATAAAAGAGACAACATTTGGTATACAAATCGTTTATTTACTGGTTTGTACTGACAGAGAAAAAAAAAACAAAAAACAAAAAAAAAACAGTGTGTCCCCGAATATAGCACAGATCAGTTGTTCCTTCACCCTCCTACTCTTTGAAGGGTCATCTAAAATTGACCAAATTAATAAACTGTAGAAAACTTCAGATATTGTACAGTGGCTACAGCAAGTGTCATAACTGCAGCCAATCAGGAGCAGTCTAATTCTGAATTAAGTCCTCTGCAACAATATCATAAATCTTTGGCTTGAACTAATTCTAAATTGACAAGACATAAAAGACAATATGGCATCTCATGTTTAAATAAATTTAAAAAAAAATCAATTCACACAGTGTAAGTTAGGACCATGCACAAGAATAATGCAAAGAGTTGACTGAAGATGGAGAATTTTCTTGTGATAAGTTGTAGTCAACAATATCATTACAGTACATGTACACAGTGCTTTTGGATGCGTGTTGCGCTCAAGTAGTATAGTGGGGCTGCCACAGGAATGAATGGGGCCGCAGCAGAACTCGCGTGTTTGCTCCGATTTTTAATTTATTTTTTTCCATGCTGCGGTTGCAGCAATTGTAACTTATGCTGCAACCCCATTCATCCCTATGGCAGCCAAAGTGATACTGCAATCTTTGACAACAGACATCAAAAACATTGTGTAGATCTACTGTACCCTTATGCTTTTGACCGTTCGGATGCATTGCTATTCATATGCACATCTTGTCATGATGTGAGGCTGAAGTATGGGATGTAAAAGGCAACTCTGTTGAAACACTGAAACACAATGAAGAAGCTACATTCTTTTGCATGGCCAGGTCCATGATGGTAGCAGTTCCTTCATGTCATGGGAGGCATTCACTTGCTACAAATGTACTATGGGGTGCTTATCATACTTTAAGGCAGAGTATAGGTAAAGATATAACATAATGCTACCTGCAATAGAGTGTATAAGGCAATCTGTGAACAAATCAAGGAGTCGCAGAGGTAGCACTAAATATATTTCATCAGTGTAAAAATACTCCCGTTAGCATTTTTAGGTTGGTTTCATGCACAGTATTTTTTTTTTTTTTTAATATCACACTGCAGTTTTTTTAGCCAAATCCAGAAGTGGATATAGTGGGAGGGAGAAGTACAAATGCACACATGCAGTTACTTCTCTGTAATGTGCTTTATGATCCCAGAGCTACTCCTGAGTAAGTTAAAGTTAGGACTCAGATTCCCATCTACCTTCTTTGTGTAGCAAATGGGAGAAAGTCTCCACCCACCAGTTCTGGGAGAACTGCACTATAAAGATATATTTTACATATAAGAAATCTGCTAAAATGCTACATACATATAATGGCCAGAAATAACATTTCTCAGTGCACATACTATACTACAGATAAATGCAAAGTTTGTTTAAACATTAGGTACTACCCAGAAGTGGATTTAAAAGGAAAGGGAAATATATAGAAGGACTTCTACTTTTCCTTCCTGCTGAATCCATTTCTGTCTTTGGCTCAAAGAATGCATGTGTGTTTCCAGGCTCAAGAAGTATTTTTAATGAAGGAAAAAATTTGTGCTAATTCAATTTAGTACATAATCACGATGATGTCCAAAAGCATCTGTGTATACAGGGAGGTATTGCAGACATGAAATTATGGCAGATACAGCAATCAAGCATGTATCCAAGCCATCATACATGCTTGCTATTTAAGAGGAAAATGTTAATATAACCTTTTATGGGCAAATGAACCAAACTAAACTACCACTAACCTGTATATCAAAGTGATGGACAAACACGTGGCAACAACTCAGAGCAGTGGGCGTCATATACATTACGTACCCTTAAAAGGATTTTCCAGTAAAACATTTTATCAAATGCCCGCAGCATAGCCCTGAATCAGAAGATTCATAATTACCTGCACCATGCCACACCAGTCCCTCCATGCTCCCCTCACATTCCGGTCATGGTCACATGCACTGCTCCAGTCAGGGACTGGCTACAGCAGTGACTTGCTGCATGTGGCCACATCACCACTGAAGCCAGTCATTGCCTGCGGAATGTAAACAGAGCAGTGAACGAATACATACACCGCGTTGCGCAGAGCGGAGGATCAGAGCAACAGAGAGCAGGTTAAGTATAAATCTTCTGTGTCAGGGCTATTGCTGCAGGCACTTGATAAAAAATAATTATCAGAAAACCGCTTTAAAGAGCAAACAATATATCTGTGACACGCAACACCACAGTCCTTGTGCCTCATACACAAAAGCAGGTAGCACAATACTGAAAGCTTAGAATCAACCATAGGACCCCAGAGCAGAATAGTCCAGTCTCTATGTAGTGGTACACAGTGTGCTTTATAACACTAGTTGAACTATAATAGGACCTGGCATACTGCCTGGAAAGGAACTGTGATATGCCTGTTCATAAAGCCAAATTAGGAATATGTGTATTAGGAATATGAATACTTCATACATTTCTAAAAAACAACATTTCCACCATCATTTTTTTCTCATAAGATTAGTTCTTTGTGTACATTCATCTTGCCGGTCTGCTCACCAAGGACACTTCACAAAGTCTCACTTCTAGGCATAGTTTAGGGAAAATAAAGGGACCTATGATAATAGGGATACCTGTCTTGCAGGACGAAAATAGCAAAGCACTGAAGTTTAAAAAAAAACAAAAACATATTTGCTTAGTGTTCTACTTATTATACTATGAATACTGGCTGTGCTCAGCAAAATATAAAGGCAGAGTATGTATGCAGGTGAATTGGAAGTAAAATTACTTTCAAGTTGTGTAAACTAGTATATTGCACATGGACTGGTCTCTCCCAGTGCAAACACTATGATTAGGTTTCTCAGTGGTAAAGAAATGCACTATGGGGAAGTCCATGAAAAAAATGTGATAAGCAATGTACTGATGGAGAAGCCCAAGAAAGCCTAGATGCTTGGTGAAAAAATCATCTTGACGCTCATTTAGATATTGAATTCCACATCAGTCTGGATAATTACAGAGTATTAGTGTGCTCTGTACAATATGGAGTGATTAGATTGGATTCCAGGTAGAAGGATTACTGGTACCATGGGGTTTTACGGGCCCAACGAAGTGTGAATCCAGCGTCTGTGCGGATCTTGATTGATGCAGCTTCAGCCTCTCTCACAGTCTCTTTCACTGACTGCATCAAGTTTTGTGCATTATGGACAAGCATTTCTGTTGCCTACAAAGAGAATAATTGAAAATTCACAGTTTGCATAGGGATATATGGGTTCCTAGTCTCACGCATTAAGATTTAAGTGGGATTCCTCTTTAAAGGTGTAGTCAAAATTAATACGTGGAACATCTTGTAAGTCCCACAGCGAATGAACAGGGCATCAGCACACATTCTTAACTACTGATTCCTTAATTAGGGGAACTCAGGATCCTGTTCTTGTGAGTCCCCTATCATGTCAATAGAAGAAAGTTTGCTTAAAGGGACACAATCCCTTTAAGCCATCTTCCACTCCCAGATCTTCCCATCTCACCTGTTCAGACTCTTCATCACTGATGTTGGTCCTTCCCAACATAGTGGCCTTGACTGTACTAAGGATCTTCAGCTGAGTGCTGATGGTTGGGATCCTTTCACAGACCTGCAATGTATTGGTAGAAAAACCAGCTCAGTAAAAAGGTTCATAATTGGTGTAATCATGGATGATATTAATAAATCAACTTGAGACATGTATATTTTAATATACTATATTCAAGACTGTCCATAAAACTGCAATTATATAAGTGACCAAAACATCGGTATGCCTCCATGTGAATTATAGGTACAGTAGAACCCTATAGACTTATATAGTTGGCCTATTACAGCTTTACAAGTTTCTGAGGTTGTAAGGACATAATGCACTTCTATACATGCAGTTGACTTGACTATATGTAGTTATTTGGAGGAGCGGGCTATCAGGAAATCACGTTCCTTATGGCTGCATTTCAGCTCCAATATCACAACAAGGACAGTTTGTTACCTTTTATTGGGTTTCAATAATTATTTATTATTGAATTATGTGCTATGCAGAACCATATTACACATTTACACGTATTATTGGGAGCCTCTTACAAATACTTTCCAAATTGTCTTCTCTTATTACAAACATGGTGGCTCTAATAGCTGGTCAAAATCTGTCATTTACCTGAAGCAAGTTAGTTCGGATCCTCTTATCTGTGCACTGTTTAGCCACTTCCTTTGCCAACCTTGTCACCTCATCTGAAGCTTTAGCAATGTCCTTGGCACACTGAATTAGGGCTCTCTTGTTCCCACTGCCTCCTCTCACAAGTCGAGACATCTCGGCCATGAGCAGAGCCATGCGCTTAGCTGCTGCAATTATGTCATTGCCCTGCAACAGGGAAACGGTAGTTGTTTAAGTGAAAGAAGAGAAAAGCCATTTAGCTATTATGTGGGATCACACTTTTTTTTTTTTTTAATAGGCAGCAGTGGGGAGAAAAAAAAAATCAGAAGCATCTTTTTGGCATTTTCCATCAAAACATAAACAGATCGATATTCTGTTATCAAAATAATAAAGATGGAAAATTTAAAAATGCTCTCTGTGGCTTAAAGGAAGGACCTTACTTAACGGGACATATGGTCATTGTATGATATTATGACTGATATGTCTTTCCAGTCATTTGTTACTCATTTGCATTTCTTAATTTGGCATTTTTAAATGCAATATCAGATGTCACATAATATGTAGAATATTCTAAATGTTTATGATTAGTAATATGAGCGTTTCTAAAATGCTGCCACAGAAAAAAAACTATGAGATACACCAAGTATGAGTCTTGCAGGATAGAAGTTTTAGAGTTTAAAAAAAAAAAAAAAAAAAAAAAAAAAAAAAAACTTTCTAGACATCACATAGTTCAATCAACCAACTCTGAAACATAGGTAAGTGTGAAGGGGTACAGATGTTGCCTGGGCAATTCAGTACAATGTAGTGGTCTATAAAACATTAGGTAGGAATCACAATAGTACAGCATATAAACAGCAGGCTAGTTACACACCAGTGCCCTCTTGCCAAACTGCACTGTACAGTAATTTACAGGCTGTTTGTTAGTACCAAACACAGCATTTACTATCATGCACTGGGAGCAACAGTTAGTATGTACACAACTGAAGGCAATCATACAATATTATGTGAAGTGGAAGACTCTGCATTCAACACCCCTAAATACAGGTTAAGCAAGATTACCCAAGAGGGCAATCACCATGAAGAATGCCATGTTCATAGGAAATACTATCACTCTTGAACTATTTTTTTTATTTAATACAGACCATATTTCATCCTTTTTATGTTTTTTTATTGGTTTATCATGTCTCCTATGGATGGAGATGAAGTTGATTTCACTGTGGCAATCTAAATATTACATTTTGTCTTCACAAACCTACCAAGTTACAGTGAACACAAGATTTTAAGTCTCTGGTTTTATAAAAAGAAACATTATTATATAATAAAACGCTATGAAACAGAACGTATTTTGTGCACCCAACAGTGCTTGCTGTGACAAAATTGGAACATCCAGAGGCTGAAACACTTCTGATGACGTCCAACTAATATAAGTGAGCTCTAGCTTGTCAAGAACAGGTTTTTAGCCTCTGGATTAGAGATGAGTGAATTGATTAACAAGGCTGGACATCTAGCTTGGTCCAGTCACTCTGGACCACCTGCAGTAGAAGCCAGGGCTGTGGAGTCGGAGTCGTGGAGTCGGTCACCATTTTGGTGGAGTCGGAGTCGGTATAAAATGGACCGACTCCGACTCCTAAAATATATAATGAATTAGTACATTTAGTTCAGTGCTGAATATATTTTTATTAGAATTTGTGAAATGATGAAATGTCCTATAAATGTCTGTTCTATTCCTGATCTAAGGATTTCGGCTTTTAGTTGAGATGACTGTGTCCTGCCCTTTATGTCCAGTGCATGTTCTCTCTCTATGCTTTATGTTTCCTCTGAGCTCATGTTTGGAGAGGTTAGCTGCTCTCATGGCTTCTATCTGCTGATGTAAAACACCTAGAGCCTTATGTATGAAAACTGTCTAGGTGTAGAAGTTTCTTTGTTGCCCATAGCAACCAATCAGAGCTCCCCTTTCATTTCATATAGTGCTCTGGAGAAATGAAAGGGGAGCTCTGATTGGTTGCTATGGGCAACAAAAAAAGTCTTAGACCTAGACAGTTTTCATACATCAGGCCCAGAGGCGTAGCTACTGGGGGAGAGGGGGAGAGGGGGGGCAGGGGAGGCGATGCTCTGGGCCCAATACCTCTGGGGGGGCCCAGCAGGGATGGCCTTAGTACAATCAGGCGAATACAAGTGAGCGCTTCCATTATGGAGTCTGATGGGGGAACATTAAGCCGATCTGAGGTCTGATGGGGGCACATTCTGCTGATCTGAGGTCTGATGGGGGCACATTCTGCTGATCTGAGGTCTGATGGGGGCACATTCTGCTGATCTGAGGTCTGATGGGGGCACATTCTGCTGATCTGAGGTCTGATGGGGGCACATTCTGCTGATCTGAGGTCTGATGGGGGCACAAGACGCTGATCTGAGGTCTGATGGGGCACAAGACGCTGATCTGAGGTCTGATGGGGGCACATTCTGCTGATCTGAGGTCTGATGGGGGCACAATACGCTGATCTGAGGTCTGATGGGGGCACATTAAGCCGATCTGAAGTCTGATGGGGGCAAGGGACTGTTAGTTTAGTGATGTAAAAGCTGGGGACAGATTTCCTTTAACATAGGAGTCCCCTTTTTTACTCCTATTAATCCTATATTTTACTTTACCTCTGGGGGGGCCCAGCAGGGATGGCCTTAGTACAATCAGGCGAATACAAGTGAGCGCTTCCATTATGGAGTCTGATGGGGGAACATTAAGCCGATCTGAGGTCTGATGGGGGCACATTCTGCTGATCTGAGGTCTGATGGGGGCACATTCTGCTGATCTGAGGTCTGATGGGGGCACATTCTGCTGATCTGAGGTCTGATGGGGGCACAAGACGCTGATCTGAGGTCTGATGGGGGCACATTCTGCTGATCTGAGGTCTGATGGGGGCACATTCTGCTGATCTGAGGTCTGATGGGGGCACAAGACGCTGATCTGAGGTCTGATGGGGCACAAGACGCTGATCTGAGGTCTGATGGGGGCACATTCTGCTGATCTGAGGTCTGATGGGGGCATAGTAGGGTGATGTGAGGACTGATGGGGGCACATTCTGCTGATCTGAGGTCTGATGGGGGCACAATACGCTGATCTGAGGTCTGATGGGGGCACATTAAGCCGATCTGAAGTCTGATGGGGGCAAGGGACTGTTAGTTTAGTGATGTAAAAGCTGGGGACAGATTTCCTTTAACATAGGAGTCCCCTTTTTTACTCCTATTAATCCTATATTTTACTGCATTATGTGGTAGAGTATTTAGAGTAGGGTATGTAGAAAGTCTATTGTACTGTACTTAACAGCATAGATGATCTAGCAGTTTATATAGTCATCTTGCTAATACAGTATTATAACCACAACTAGTAGTATGTGCCTGTGAAGTTGGAAACGTGCGTTTGGGAAGCCAATAAGTGGGGGGCCCACTCAAGTATGTTTCACCCCCCATGTGCTGAACCTCTAGCTACGCCTCTGATCAGGCCCTTAGTGAGCTGTACCCAGAGAAGCCTGATAGATTACAAAGTGTTTTGTCATGACTTATCTGTACTATTGATTTTATGCAAATTTGTTTAAAGTTATCACTTAAACATGCTCCATGTATGAGGGAGTAGGAGTCGGGAGTCGGAGTTGGGGTGAGGGGAAATTGAGGAGTCGGAGTCAGAGTTGGAGTCGGGGCTTTGGCTTACCGACTCCACAGCCCTGGTAGAAGCGATTATTTGGCTTCAGGAGACTGTGAGTACGTGCCTGGAAGTGTAGCGGCGCACAAGCAGTCGCTGCTCACAAAGCGTTTCTCCTCTTGCTCCACTACACTGAGCAGCAGCACAGGCAGACACTACACTGACGGGTCCAGGCTAGATGTTTGGTGCAGTAAATCAAACAGCAGGTGGTCGCTTCACGTATGAGGACAGCCCCTCACATGTGAAGAGCTCCTGTTAATGAGACAAATCAATTTGCTCATCTGTAGTCTGGATATAAACAAGAATGTTTAGATCTACTCTCAGAAAGCATATATTAAAATAGTTATTAATTGAAAAGGTTATTCAAATACCTAACATTATATAATGTAAATTTCATCTGCATGTGGAACGCATTATGCTTGAAGATATGAGTGCAGGTTCCTTTGCCTAAAAAACCCTAAACTCCCAGAGGGAAATAACTTAAAAAATAAGGGGCTCATATAGTAACAGAAACCTATCATGGAAAATCAGCATAACATTATAATCAGAACATTGTTTTGTTCCATTATAGGGTATGTATGATGTAGTTAGTTTAATAAAGCATCAGTCGAGGAGAAAATTAGATTTCCATTTCCGTATTAACTGTTTAAAGGGAATGGAATAAAAGCACGAGTAACGATTACTGTACTCCATATATAATTTATGTAGGAATCACAATCCCCTACTTACTGGCATTGAAATACATAACTGTACACCCTTGCTATAAAGATAAATCAATATGCTAGTCTATGACTGGTGATGCAAAATTGGCTCCCAATGGAAAGTGCAATGGGATTAAGCATCAAAATCTTAATGTTGTCACCAGCCCAACACCAAAAATTGAAGCTGTGGTACAAGTCACAGGGATGCCATGATTTTACTATGACCGGACATTGTATCCCTGTGGAGCACTATTTTGAAAGTCTGAGTTGTTTGGCCCCAGCAAGTACTAAAATAGTAGCCTTAAAGGGGTTCTCCAAGTTAAATTTATTGATGACCTATCCTCAGGATAGGTCATCAATATCAGATCGGTGGGGGTCCAACACCTGGCCCCCCCGCCGATCAGCTGTTTGAAGACTGGGACTTCCAAGTGTATGGAAACGAGCCTTCCCGTTGAAATAAAAGGGGCGGTTAGGTGTAATTACACCTACTCACCGCTACCCATGTTACGTCCAGCGTGTAAACAATGAAGAGGAGGCAGCGCTGGTACAGCGCACGCCTCCTCTTCAAACAGCTGATCGTCAGGGGTGCCAAGTGTCGGACCCCCGCCGATCTGATATTGATGACCTATCCTGAGGATAGGTCATCAATAAATTTAACTTGGAGAACCCCTTTAATTCATAATCAATCAATCAATCACAGACAGCACAAAGGTCCACTGAAATCAATGGGTATTTCCAGAGTTCTATTTTTAATTTTATTTTATTTTTTGCATACCAATGGAAGTGTGCTCTATTTTGTTTTATTTTCTGGACCAAACATACCCATTCATTCAGTCCATTTTTTTAAGAGCCATTTTTTTCATCGATGGAAACCGGACATGGATGTGTGAATAAGGTCTGTCAGTGGCTAAGTTTGAGGCTGTGCATATACCTGGAGGTTATTATTGGAACAATCATTAGCAAAGGTCTTGAGACAAATAATCTTCAATACAAGGTTTCATGACAGCCAAAACAGAATTTTACATTTACTGTAAAGTTGATTTTTAATTCCAATATAATTGAACAGCATTATTTACAGGTCAGGGAAGAGACTGCAGCGCTCAGTCACACATCTCAGCTCTTGTCTAGAAGTTGGCACAGATTTACGCCATAATTTATGCCAATTTCTAGTGTGTTATGGTAAATCTTCCAGTCTGCAGGTGAACACAATTCTTGAGCTAAACCCCACTCACTTTTCTTTCAAATTTGAAAGTTGGTGAGGGAAATGTAAAACTGCAAAAATTCTCAAATCTTACTGAAAAGGTGGCACAAGACCAAATGTGTGATTTTATTATACTTCAGAAAACGTAAACTGGCATAAATTGGTTAGTAACTTCCTCCCAAGTGTTGCAAATAATTTTACTTTGTTTCTGTGGCTTTTTTACCATATATTACGGGTGTTCAAATTGATTGCTAGTCAAAGTCATCCTCTGGTCTCTTGTATTTTTGGGACTTGTTTATCTGTATTTATTTGCTAAGGAAACCTATTTGAAATGTGAAGGCCACCGTACCCAACTCATAACTTTAATGAGGATATAAAAAGGCATCACATAGCCGACCAGGACATTTTGCTCTCGCCAGTTATGTCCTAGAGTCCAGCATATTTTGGGATCAGTCCCTTCGTCTCACCTAACCATCTTTATACTGTATATAAACCTCACTTAACTTATTACTTAGGTTAAACAGCAGGAGATAAAGATCAACAATGTATTTTCAGCTTCTCTCCAGATCATAGTTATAGCTGGACCTACTTCAATGGACCATAGTATCTTGATTTTATAAATTACACTTTAAGCAAAATTACCCTAAGTGAGCACATAGGGGCCACATATTAAGACTGGTGTTTCTATTTTTGCTATCCCCTTGGGCCATCGGAGGATGTGCACATCCTCCAGCAGCCCTTGCGCCTAGACTGACATCTGGTCCGGCTCAAAGTTTTCATAGATTTCAGTCATCCTTTACACCAGCTTTTAGCTTTATACCTTGTAGAGAATGCATTATTTACTCAAGCTGTTCTAGGACAGAATTATTATCCTGCAGATACAGAGAAAACTCAATAAAAGAAAGTAAACCCTATGCCCCCAGAGATGGTTCATGCAACCACCCAATACCATCCCCAGCAGGGGCAATTAGTCTTGATGCTTGTTCTTATATTTTATTCATGAATGGAGTAATAGGCACATTACTTCCAAAACTGCCAAGTTTGAAACAAAACATATGTCTGAAAACCACTGCCATTCCAAGCCATGCAACCATTCTTGGTGTAAGCCAACATGATTTACAGTCTGTGAAACAGTGAGAGCAGCAGTCAGAACATACTGAATGTATCATATGTAACAGACATATCTCCAAATATCTACAGTCCTTACCCTACATTTGTTCTACTTTATATAATGTATGAGGATCAGTATAGATAACCTCAGAAAATCTTTATATTTCCAGTCCTATGGAATATGATGGTGAAATATATTAATAATAACCTGGCGTCTGGATTATCAGTCAATGACAGCTATAAAATTGGCAACCAAAGCTAAAGAACCTTCAGGAAGACAGCCTAGAATAAGATACTGACATAATTTTATCTTATACATTGAAAGTCTCCTTATTATCTATGCTTCTGATAGGGATATTTCACATAATCTTGCAGTTCCAATGCAGATACAAGAAGGACTGGATACTACCAGAGGAATTTTAAATATAATTGTAATAATTACATGATGTTACTAGTCTGCTATATGGATGAACTATATTCATGCTTCTAACATATTTGATTATTACAGACTGTATTGCCATCTAAACTGCCATTTAATACCTTAGAATACCTGCAATGTAAATGTTTTGCAAATTAGGCAAACAGAATGATTACACATAGCCTGGAATTCCAGGCCATTCATTTAGATATACCTAAACTTGGTTAATATGGCACCTTGTAAGTCCATTACAGTTGTTTACTAAGATTAGAAAGACAGGGTCAACTATTTTTCCAGAAACAGCACCACTATTGTCTCTTTCCAGTGGTGCAGCTCACCACTTTTTACTTGATTAGGAATTAATGAACAAGAGTGGACCTCTGCCTGGAAAAGAGTAGACCCATATTTCTAATTATAGACAAATCCTTCACGCCTTTATTCACTGTGGGGGGAGTGGGGGACTGGGAGACTAATCACTTTGACAAGGTGTTACTTTTGTAAACTTGACGTGACCTAAAAGACCACAAAATGAGCATCTTAGACAAGTCAGAATCAGAATACAGTAAAAACAAGAAAACATAAACAAGCCAGTAGTCACTGATGAAGCCATACATGGGCTCACACAAGCCAGCATGAGTAAAGAACACACTCAGCGACACAATCAGCTTGGCGCAGACTTGAGGCATAAATCGTGTCATAGATGGAGGGAGGGATGCACATGGCAGGGTGGAGGATGCATAGCTTGGTAACCATATAGTACCTTACTGGACCATTTTGTAGCCTCCCGATGCAAAGACTGAGCTGCGGCCAGCATTGGCTGGTTTACAGGCTGACCCTCAGGGACTAATAGCAGCTCTGGTTCATAATCATCTTCAATGTCAGAGGAGAGGGCAAATTCCACTGACGCCTCCTCCTCCTCCTCTTCCTCACGTTCCTGCTCTACCTCAGACACAACGGCTTCTCTACCCTGCAGAGTAGTGGGAGCAGGGCTTCCAGGTGACTGGGGAAGGCAGGGAGGGGTAAAGAAAGGGGGACAGGTTAGTATCAAAAGCAGAGGTGGGACAGGAGGGCGAAGGGTTTAAGGCACCTGAAGCCAAACCATGTCTCTGAAAATACTTGAATTTTGTATCCTTTGGGAGAGACATTTGGTTACAATTTGCACATTAAAAACAAGGGTATGAAGGCAGACTGCAAATGAACATAATTTTACTGTAAGTTGACACGTGGATCCCAGATCTCAATCAAAAAAAGAAAATTAGTATTTACATAGGCTGCTGGTTTATCATTTATGTAAAAAATGACCTTACTATAAGCTGTGGTTAAGAAAATCAAATGCATCGAGGAAGTGCAATTCACCACACATTTCAGGAATGAAGAAGAACATTGATGCAAAAAACATAAATGTACCACAATCCTCAACATCCAATAAGATGCATGATAAGCATTCTACGGGTGGGTTGTGGACGTTAAAGCTCTTCCTAGTGGTCCCAGTACGTTAAAAGCCCTGAAATATGTTAGGCCACATTCAGACAGCTGTAATGCAACAGCACTGTGTAAAGTCTGAGTTCCGCCCACAGTTTAATGATGATCCAAGTTCAGTAATGTTGAGATTTCTGGGGGTGAGAATAATGAGAATGGTATAATGTGGCTGCATTACAGCTGTCTGATACATCTATGGTGATAAGTCCAGTTTGAATAAAGGTTTTGTGACTGAGTAATGTTCAATGCTCAAGGCAGAATTATTCCCATGCTAAGTGACAGGGAGAAAGCTGTCAATCAATATGGGGGAGTGGGGAGAACCTGCAGCTATGAATAGGTCAGACTGTAAACATATTTACACATCAAAGTCATATAGCTGAAATCAGCATGACTGCCCCTGCTTCAATCTGCTCTCAGAGAGGCCAGCATTAAGTATGACATTTTCCCTTTAAAGGTAATTAATCTGCTGATAGATGTTTTCAGAATCTTCTACTATATTTCAAGCAATTTTAGGGAGATAAATGATACACAGATCTCAAACATTGATTTTGACAGCTAGAATTCTAATACCTTCTGAGTGTGTCTTATGTCTAAACTTCCTTATGTATTTTTGGTTTAGTTTTTTGGATCCCAGCAGGAGGGATGAGGAAAACCTTTCCTAATGGAAATGTTTTCTTACTCTTTTCTGCTGTGACATCCTATGGTACAAAAAAATTACTTTCACAATGCACAGAGTAAAAAAAACAAATTCAACATATATGAAAATGTAAAAAAATGGGTAATATCGGTTTACAGTGGGGAAAAAAAGTATTTAGTCAGCCACCAATTGTGCAGTTCTCCCACTTAAAAAGATGAGAGAGGCCTGTAATTGACATCATAAGTAGACCTCAACTATGAGAGACAAAATGAGAAAACAAATGCAGAAAATCACATTATCTGATTTTTAAAGAATTTGCAAATTATGGTGGAAAATAAGTATTTGGTCATTAACAAAAGTTCATCTCAATACTTTGTTATATATCCTTTGTTGGCAATGACAGAGGTCCAACGTTTTCTGTAAGTCTTCACAAGGTTGGCATACACAGTTGCTGGTATGTTGGCCCATTCCTCCATGCAGATCTCCTCTAGAGCAGTGATGTTTTGGGGCTGTGGCTGGGCAACACGGACTTTCAACTCCCTTCAAAGGTTTTCTATGGAGTTGAGATCTGGAGACTGGCTAGGCCACTCCAGGACCTTGAAATGCTTTTTATGAAGCCACTCCTTTGTTGCCCTGGCGGTGTGCTTGGGATCATTTTCATGCTGAAAGACCCAGCCACGTTTCATCTTAAATGCCCTTGCTGATGGAAGGAGGTTTGCACTCAAAATCTCACGATAAATGGGCCCATTCATTCTTTCATGTACATGGATCAGTCTTCCTGGTCCCTTTGCAGAGAAACAGCCCCAAAGCATAATGTTGCCGACCCCATGCTTCACAGTAGGTATGGTGTTCTTTGGATGCAACTCAGCATTCACTCTCCTCCAAACACGACGAGTTCTACTTTGGTTTCATCTGACCATATGACATTCTCCCAATACTCTTCTGGAACATCCAAATGCTCTCTAGCAAACTTCAGACGGGCCCAGATATGTACTGGCTTAAGCAGGGGGACACGTCTGGCACTGCAGGATCTGAGTCCCTGGCGGCGTAGTGTGATACTGACGGTAGCCTTTGTTACATTGGTCCCAGCTTTCTGCAGGTTATTCACTAGGTCCCCCCGTGTGGTTCTGGGATTTTTGCTCACAGTTCTTGTGATCATTTTGACCCCACGGGGTGAGATCTTGAGTGGAGCTCCTGATCGAGGGAGATTATCAGTGGTCTTGTATGTCTTCCATTTTCTAATTATTGCTCCCACAGTTGATTTCTTCACACCAAGCTGCTTGCCTATTGCAGATTCAGTCTTCCCAGCCTGGTGCAGGTCTACAATTTAGTTTCTCGTGTCCTTCGACAGCCCTTTGGTCTTCACCATAGTGGAGTTTGGAGTGTGACTGTTTGAGGTTGTGGACTGTTGTCCTTTATACTGATAACAAGTTTAAACAGGCGCCATTACTACAGGTAATGAGAGGAGGACAGAGGAGCCCCTTGAAGAAGAAGTTACAGGTCTGTGAGAGCCAGAAATCTTGCTTGTTTGTAGGTGACCAAATACTTATTTTCCACCATAATTTGCAAATAAATTCTTTAAAAATCAGACAATGTGACTTTCTGGATCTGTTTTCTCATTTTGTCTCTCATCGTTGAGGTCTACCTATGATGTCAATTACAGGCCTCTCTCATATTTTTAAGTGGGAGAACTTGCACAATTGGTGGCTTACTAAATACTTGTTTCCCCACTGTATTACAAAGCATTTCCATTTCCTGACTATATAGCCAAAGTTCATCAAGCTTGAAGCTTCAGTTTAAGTACATCTGTTATGTCACTCTTCTATATAGATCAAGGGGCTTCTGACAAAAATGATTTGGACTTAACACAATTTTCTTTATAAGTACTGTAAACACTAAAAGTCACTTATTGATATGATGTTTTAAAGGGAATGTTGTTTAAAAACAGTCTTTTGACTGACTGTTCACTGCTCCTGTTTGGAACATGGCCACTGATGGATGGGAACATGACTAGACTCGTCCATTAATTAGAACTGCACTTGGCTGCTAATGGTACTTTTTTCCCGATTTTAAAAATAACCAATGGAAAATGTCAGAGCTGCCCTCTTATCCCCCTGATTATTTATACTTACGATTGAATCCCTTCTACAAAAAATGTTACAATCTATACAAGTGACAGGCCCCGCTTGTAATGACACAATGCACAAAATTGCTGCATTCGCAGATGAAATACAAAACCTCCATACAGCCATGCAAACTCTTTTCAAACAGTTTGGCTATATTTCTAACTTTAAAATAAATCAAGTAAAACCCACATTTCTCTTAACTACACTGAAAAGGTAAAAATAGCTGACTCCAGACCAACTATTTAGGTGTTAATATATCTGAAGCTTAACATAATCTAAATTACATTCAGTTATTGAAGGCGGTATCTAAAGGTGGATTTACACAACCCAATGTTCGGGCCATTTATCGGGAACGAACATTCCTACGAAAGCTCATTTCCAATAATCGGCTCGTGTAAAGGTGCTGTAGATCACCCCATGAATGAGCGAAACACTTATTCATCGGGTGAAATGATCGAAGATGTGGACACCTCGATCATCATTCCTGGGTAGTAGACCTTGCTGTCTAAACAGCACTCTGCTGCCAAGGAGCAATGGTTAGGGATGAGGATGTGCGATAGCAGTAGAAATCGCTTGTCCTCATACTGTGGAGGGGATTGCTGCAAGTAAATGCACTGCATCACCTCCTCTTGGCAAGCAGCCAACAATTAAATGCATCATGCATAAATTGTGTTATCTTTTTCATGTTTTCCCTACTAGGCTAGCCCCATTCCAATCTGCTGGATTCTTGGCCAGCGTAAAGGGCCCTTTAGTTATGTTTTATCATAGAGGTCGAGACATGTCTATTCCAGATAACCACCTTAACAACTCTATCAACAACCATCTCTCTCTTTAAAGACTGTATTACACAGTCCGATGTGGCAGATGATTGTTGGGAGTGAAGCATTCCCTCCTGGCAATCGCCTGATCGCTAGCAGAGGAGACTGCTGCTATTACATGCAGTGATCTCCTCCACAGCATGCGGAGGAGTGATCGCTATGTCATCGCTCGTCCCCATGACACCACGATCTGCCACCTGCAAACAATTATTTTTTAACATGCCAAAAGATTTTAATATCCCAACGAGCAAGCCTTTGCTTATTCATCGGGCAATTGTCGGCAGTATTACATTGCCAGATGATCGCTAATAAGCGTTCATACGAATGCTCGTTAGTGTCCGTCTGCAGAAAAATCGGCAGGTATAATACAGGAATGATCCCCTCTAACACCTGTGACATCTCGGGGTCACTTAGCTCTCCAGGATCGCCGTCTTCTCACCTTAGACGGTTGGCACACCTCAAGAAGCTACTCCAACACTGTAGATTTGGTAGCAAACTGGCCACAACCAGCTTTATTGTCACTTTCACAGCAGTCCAATCAAAGCATAAACATAAACCCTAGGCCGTCTGGCCACTGACTACACAATATTGTCCCTCTCAATTGGCATCTGGGTCTACCACCCAGCTCCCCAAAACACACCACGGTGCTTACCCTACACAGGGTTAGAAGGTCCTGGCTCCCACAGGCCTTCTCGCAGCCTGCTCCTTCCCAAGACTGGGAGCCCTGATTGAGGAGCCCAGCCCACTTTTACCTGAGCTCATCAGCTGGCTGATAATTACCACTGATTACCAGCCTTTCTTCACCTCATCCAGCTTCCTCTGGATGCGATACACCTTTTTAACGGCCCTCATATGGCCCTCTGGCAGCTGCACTGCCACATACCGAAATACCCCAGCTTCTTCATATAAGAAACACCAACTTTCTTTCAACTGGCTAAAGCTTATTCCCAACTAAAAACCGTTATCAAACAACCGGGTTATAACAGATCACAGATCACCCACTTGGTTTGAATTCTAACCCCATCAATAATATCCTAATAAAGTGATATTGTCCACTCATTATGAGCTGATTTTTTCACCCACTTCCTCATCCTAGGACCTACTCTTTGTCAAAAAGATAAGATCTCCAAACCACGTTCTCCTCTTCCCAACTAACTGCTCTAGTTTCAGCTCCTAAATCTGTGTCCTGATGCGTTTGAATCCAGGAAAATGGGTATAAGACTCCCTCATGCTGAGTAACCTAAGTAACCCTTGCAAAAATATATAGCTTTGATCCGACCTACCCAAACACTTGTTGGAAGTGTTTGATGTCCTTTGGATTTCTCCTTAAATTGTGCCTGAAATTATCGTATTTCAAGATATGCAATTTACTTTTCTGTTGTTTTTGACAAATATTTCAATTAAAAAAAAGAAATTTAAAAGAAAAGAACTGTGCTTGGCATGAAAAATGAGTGAGTACAGGCCAGAGATGGGTGGGTCCGGTCTGGTCACATGACCCTCCATCAGCAACCATGTTCTAAATAAGCGCAGTGTAAATTCAGTGAAGAAACTGTACTGAAACAAGGGGCACATTGCCTTATATCATCTAAATAAGTGGCTTATAGTGCTGCTATATAGCACTTTTGTGAAAATTGTTATAAGGTGATTAACTACTTAAACATGACAAAGATCTGCTTTGAACAAAAAAACACAGTACGTGCTATGTTTTGACAATTATGCCTTGATCGGTTCAATCATATGAAGTATATTTGCAAGTAGCTAGCATAACCATGTACGCAGAATATTAAAGCTGATTAATGGCACTGCATTGGACCTAAAGCTAAAATTTCTTCTATATGTCATGAAGATGTTAACAGTCATTTGCACTGTTACAAGTATCCAGCTTGTTTCACACTCTCTCTCTCTCTCTTTAGGCCCTATTAAACGAGCAGATAGAGCAGACAATTGACGGGAGGGAAGCATTCCCTCCTGTCAGTCGCCTGCTCGCTAGAGGAGGAGACCGCTGCTATTACATGCAGAGATCTCCTCCTCAGTATAGGGACGAGCGATCACTAACGCATCTCTTGTCCCTATACTGTCTCATTGTTTGCCAGCAGCAGGGCGCCTATTACACGCCACAATCTGCTGCCAGCAAACTAGGATTTTTTTTTAACAGATCCTGATTACTCAATGAACGATTGTTTGTTCGTTCATCGGGTAATCAGCAGCAGTATTATGCCTCATTCACACAGTCAGTGTTCGGTCAGTGTTTTCCATCTGTGATTTGGAGCCAAAACCAGGTACGGCTCTAAACACAGAACAGGTACAGATCTTTCCCTTATACCTTGTATCTGTGGAGGATCCAATCCTAGTTTTTGGCTCACAATCACTGATGGAAATCACTGACTGAACACAGACATGTGCATGAGCTCTTACAGTGCCAGATGATCCCTAACGAGCGTTCATACAAACGATCATTTGCAATCATCTTAACAATAATCTGCCGTGTAATAGGGTCTTCAGAGTTTGAATTAGTGAATTAATATCCCCAGGCAGTTAAACATGCTTCTCTTTTCCCTGGAAACTGTACCTTTCATGAGTGCTGATGAATACATTAGTGACAGGCTGGAGATGCAGATAATATTGAATAAACACAAAAGTACAGTATATAACATGTAAAATGACTAGTTATTTAGGAACAATTTTTGTATTTTGACTACACTGCATAAGCAGATTTTAATTTGACCAGTTAGTGAGCTTTATCCACTTTAAAAAAAAATTTGTTGATTATTACCTTGCTGGACCACTTGCGAGCTTCATCATGAAGCTGTCTAGCAGCAACCATCATTGGCTGATTCACCACCTCGCCCACCTTCTGCTCAGGGAACTCCTCATCCTTCTCTTCAGGGGGTGGTGGTCTAGGAGGTGGAACCTCCCCCTCAGGAAGTGGGGGCTTTGGAGGTGCTGCTTCATCAGTCAACTGGAAAAATAATGAAAGATTACAGGATTAAAATTAAAAAGTACACAAATATTTATTTGGATGACTATGTCAAATGCTTACTGGTTTCTAGAATTACATACATTGGTTGATGTCACAACATTCATCATTTGTATTTCCAATCCTATGTTTCATATTTTGCAAAGTATACAAACATCACTATTTAAGTATACACCTTTTTCTATATTTGTTTGGGTGTATATCATAGTCAAGCCTGCATACAATGTTCTCACCATAATATTGTATTGAAAACCAATAATCACTCATCGAATATCAAGAAAACATTCTTTCAACAATGCCAACCAATAAGCTTCAGTGACTTTCAGTGACTTGTAACTTTCAGTGACAAGTGAAAATTTTGTCTGTACAAACTCCTTTAAGCATCATATAGAATTGATTTATTATTAAGCATCATAGTTGTATCAATAACTGCACATTGCTGAAAGGGGTTTTCTGGTATAAATGATTTTTTTAACAAGTTCCTGCAGCAAGGCCCCTGAAACAAAAGAATCATACTTACCTGCTCCATGCCGCCTCCGCTGTCTCCATCTTCCGGTCCCAGTACTGTTTACATCGGCTTCGGCTAGCTATCAGAATGGTCGCATGGACTGCTCCAATGACTAGCTTCAGTGGTGATGTGACCATGCCCATAGCCAGTGGGCTGTAAACCGTGTCAGAACTGGAAGATGGAGAGAGCAGAAGACTAGAGCAGCATGGAGCAGGTAAGTATGAATCTTCTGTTTCAGAGGCCATGCTGTGGGAACTTCTTAAAAAGTAATTTTTACTGGAAAACTCCTTTAATATACTACATGGCTATCATCAAATGATCAGAAACGTTCATAGGAAAGCTTGTTCCTGATAAGTGGCTCATATAATAAAGAAGCAAAGGCTCGTTTATCGGCTGCTGGGCATCTTTCATCAGGATGAAATGTGGCCGATTATCAACCCATAATAAATAGAACAGAATGAGGGAGGAACAAATCGTTCCTCCCGCATTCTGTTTGCATCAACCGCTAATGGATGTTTTTTAATTCATCGTGTTCGTACATTAGGCAGTCTGGCTATTTGCTGTATTTTCTCACAGCACTAAGCTGTTAAGAAGATGTATGTTTCCAGTAACATACAAGTACATATACCAGTATACAACAAACAGATGACACTTACTCTCAGATGTTCCAAATCAGGTGGAGGTGGGGGGAATTCTGGTTCTGGTGGTTGGAATGCTTCCCTCACCTTAGCGACTGCTCCCAAAATCTTGTAACCCGAGTCTAGGAAGCTTTTCTGTAAAGCTGATAAAACAAAAGGTTTTGTTCCAAACATTTTTATGCACCAGGACCATTAACATATTACATTAAAAAAATCATTTCAAGGTTTAGGACGTTGTCAGGCAACCTGCGGCACTTCAGCTGTTCTGAAACTAAAACTCCCAGCATGCATACTTGCCCTGCACTTCTCAGAACTCTCACAAAAGCTGGAGTGCCGCAGATTGCCCACCCCTGGTTTAGGTCATACATGACCTTTATTCCTCTAAGCTTAATGAAATTTGTAGCACTGATGCAATCACAACTGTTCACTAAATATAAATAAAGCTCAGTCAGAAAAGGACTCATTGGCATCTATGGAATACTACTCTAAGCATGCCCTGTGACATGAGCAGAGGACAGTATATAGGGGAGAAGGAAGATGGAGCTGCATTTGTCACTTATTGTCAGTGGTGTGAATCTGCTTTTTCTACCTCATGCAACAGTAATGAGTGCCCCCTTTACTGTCCCAGTGTTTCTCAATGTGATCCACAAGTAGCCCAATAATACCAAAACATTGGGCACCTTTTAACCCTTTTGTGGCCAAGCCTGTTTGGGCCTTAATGACCAAGTCAAATTTTGGAAAACTGCTAAATGTGTCAATTTAGCAGAGAATAGCTAAGTAAAAGTTTAGCACATCCAAGTAAAGCCTCATTCACACGTGTATGTCCGTGCTCAAATCCGTGAGCAGGTGGTCAGTGACGCATCCGTGAAGCTGTCCGTGAAGGATCCGTGTTGGGTCCGTGTTTTGCCGTCCGTGTTGCATCCATGTTTCACTGACACTGAACAGCTGAAAAATAATTTTCGTGAGGGATCCGGGAACACGGATCAAGATAGGACATGCATCCGTGCTAAAAACACTGACCCACGGACCGTGATGAAACACTGATGTCTGAATACACACATTAAAATTAATTGGGGACATGTGCTGTCCGTGAAACACTGACGTGTGAATGAGGCTTAATTCTGACATAGTTTTTTTGTCACATAGTATACTTTATTTAGGTGCTAAAATTTAGCAGATACGATTTGCAAATATTTATTTAGATTTATTAAAAATGAAAAAAAAAAAATCTATGAAAATTTGTAAAAATTGTCATTTTTCCTACTTTCAACTTCACTTTGTCACATATATACAAAATACTGTTCTATATTTTTATCAGAAATATATTTCCACATCTTAAATTTATTTTGACTGCATTTTCAAAAAACTTTTACTTTTTAATTTTTTTAGGAGACTTGCATTTTTAACAATAATTTAAGTAAATATTTTTTTCCATTATTATTATTTTTTTTAGTACCAAGCTAAGTTTGTAGAGGCTTATAAGTACCAGAATAATAGAGACCTCCCAGAAGTGACCCTATTTTGAATACTAGACGCCTTAAGATATTTATATAGGGGTGTAGTGAATTTTTAAGTTTTGTTTTTTTTTTTACACAAAAGTGACATTTTAAAGATTTTTTTTTTTTTTTTTTTTTTTTTTTACAGAGTGCATGAAAATAAAGGAGTACACCAAAAAATGTATCACCCCATTTCTCCTGACTTCAGAAATATCCCTGTTGTGACCCTGATCTTATGTCAGTGGCTTTCAGAAAATAAATTGAAAATGTTTCTGGCCCCATTGCACATTTGTGTTAATCTGCCATAATGATGGAAAAAAACATAAAATAACCTAATTTTAGGATCTAGATCCCTTAAAGCATGCGTATAGTGGTGTAGTGACCATTCTGAGTGCAAATTATAGGAAAAAATAATGGAATTATATGGTGTTTTTCACATTTAAAAAAATAAAAATAACTCTTTTACGGTCTTAGAAATACACCACAATTCTATGTTTGTGGCGCATAAAGATAAGTGAAGCTGTGCACTTATAAGGGAGGCAGATTTCTAAAAAGGCAGGTGCCTGTAAATAGGACAATGTCTCACTAACAAAGCAGATGTCCCACATTTATGTCATCCTGATGATGTTGTGAACAGTGTTCTGATCTGACATATAATAACTTATTGCAGGAAAAAAAACTGTACTGTAGTGAAAGGGCAACCTGCCGAAGAAAAAGGGAGAAAATGTATCCAACTATGTTGCAAATTCCAGTTTGTTCACAGGATGAAAGAACACATGTAGAGCTATAATGAGAAGCTGACATTCAATGACAGTGACTGGTCGTACAATGTCTCTTTAGCCCCATCAATCCCTACGTGAGAGACGAATGTGCCAAGTGACGTGGTGCACCATAACAGGTCCCTGCCTGCACGGTAGAAACCACTATGTACACAAACCAATGGCCTACAGAGTATAAAAAAAGGACAGTGTCCAGAACTATCTGTAGGAATAGTAATGGATCAGTAATCCCCAAAATGCTGTCATTATTTCTAGACATGTTGTCGGGTGTATGTGTTGACGAGGTCCGCCAAAAAGAAATTCCTAATAAAGCCCTTAGTGTACTGGTAAGGACAACTTAATGATTAGAGATCCTACAAATAAAAAAAATATCATGCCCATATCACAATACAGTAATGTGAATGGAATTAACAGCTTTATGTGGCAGGACATAGTCATAAGAAATGAAATGCTGAAAAATAAAAAAGAAAAATCAGAAAAAGTAAAATTTGTTTCAGTGTCTGAAAAAATATGCTGTACAACCCATCCCAAAAGGATCCATCCCTCTCTAGAAAGCCCACAAATGAAACAGCTTGATGCTAATGTCTGTAAAGCGCTGCGGAATATAGCAGCGCTATATAAGTGCATAAAATAAATAAATATTAGCCTTTGCAAACTTGGCTTGACTTGGTCATTAAGCCCCAAATAGGCTTGATCACCCTGGTTAAAGGGAACCTGTCAGCTCTGAAACACCCTCTAAACTAGAGTAAGCGTTGTATAGTGTAAGTGACGTTCAGTCCAGTTATGTAATTTTTATCTTCATACTCGCTTCCATTCTGACTCTGTGCTCTGACAAACCTGCAGTAAAATGCACTCACCGGACTCCGCTGCTCACTGACATAATGGAGAGGACTCAAAGAAGAGTCCTCTCAATGTATTTTACTGCTGGTTTGTGGGAGCACAGCGTCAGAATGGAAGTGAGTATGAAGATAAAACTTACATATTCGGATTCAGCATCACTTACACTATACACTGCTTACTCTAGTTCAGGGGGTGTTTCGTGATGACAGGTTCCCTTTAAGTTCAAAATGTTCAATTAGTTACCTGGGTCAGAGATGTTGCCAGCTACAGCTTTGGCCTCTAAGACCATAGGAGAAATAGTTTTGCTGAGCTCATCTGATGCTGTTTTCACAGCCTCACGGAATTTTGGATCCTCAGAGTTCTCCACTTCCCGTTTGGCTACTAATAAAATGCGGTTTGCACGGCGGGCAATACTGGTGGCTCCAGCAACTAACATTTGTGGCTGCATATTAGCCATAGCCACCTTGCATTTGTCAATATCCTTTTTGATGGCTTCCTCAGATGCATCCAACAGGGATCTTGTATCAATGGCTTCATCAACCAGACCTGTTATGTGAAAGTAAATGGTGGTGACAGAAAGCATGAATATTGCATTATAATAAAGCAATATGCAATCATCCAATTATCTATACAATTATTTTAGTACAGGAACACAAACCTGTCATCTTTTCTATATTGTCAATCCATTGGTTTTTCATGGTTTCAAAGTGCTCATGGGCAGCTTGGTTTCCTGGATTCCGCAATAGGATGCGAGCTGCAGAAACCACCTATATTAAGAGATTTTTTTTTTTTACAAACATGTAATGGGAATTATTTTCAACATAAATCATAAATAACTTGCATACTAGATAAATGACCTGATTTTATAACATCAGACCACAAAATTCAAAAAAATCAAACCAGCTCCTATTAATGTAATACTTTATGTACTTGTTCTAAATTTGATTACTGTAAAGTACCTGATCTAAGTATCTCAGAAATCTTACTAAGCAAAATTTGATCTATATAGAAACTAAACCAGTTGGGTAATGTTAGCTCTGAGCTAAAATGCAGCATTCAGTAATACTGATACATTTATATGTGAAAGAAAGATCTACCATAACTCAGGATCAATATAGGATAAATCGGCAAAATTTTTCAATGATATGTAGATAATATATGTATTTACAATCATGTTCCGCAGCTCTATAATACAGAGTTTAACCGAACCATTAATGCCATTATTAAAAAATTCAATGATTTGCAATAAGATTCTGGGTGTTTAAAATGATTACCTGTAAATGACAAAAACAACTGTGTATTGTTTGATGCTATGTTAAGCTCACTTTGTACATAATTAGGAAAAAGGTTTATTACGTACAAAAAGAAATAAAGTCAAAATCTTGTTTGAACCAAACCTGTGGTGTTAGCTCCCTGGCTGTCTTCACCGCTGCCTGTATGCCTTCCACTGTTGCTTTATTAGCAGCTCCCACAGCTGCTGCTTTCTCAGCCGTGGCTCCCAAACGTGCTGCATGGTTCTCAAAATTGGCAGCCCTCTCTTGAAAGACCTATTTCCAAGTTTAAAAACAAAAAATTAAGAATATATAATGTATCAATTATTTAGCTACAGTATACAGACACACTGACACCAACCTCTTCTCTGTTGGGTGCATCAAGTGGGGAGGTAGCAGCCACAGCTAGGAGTTTTATAGGAGTGGTAGTATCACTGAAAACATCAGACACCTCCTGAGTCATCGCCTCCTGCATTTTCGACTTCAGATCCTTTAAGGAAAAAATATAGAAATCCTCTGATTGCCAACCAACACTAACTAGAAAAATAGTTGGTGTCAAGGCAAAAAAAAAAAAAGGGTAGACAACAAGTCCATTTACCTTTAATGCATCCTGGAGTTGAGCAGCTACAGCACGAGCCTGGGGCGTATCCCCTTCACCACGAGCAGCCAGTTCAGCAAGTTGCCCCGCCAGTTGTTCCACACGGTCACATTTAGCCAACATCTCTTGGCGGAAGGGCCCCATCATTGAGTTGGCTAGACGTCTGCCTTCAGCTACTAGACCACGAATGGCAGCCTGACCTTAAAATAAGGTAGAAAAAGACATCAACACTTATGTATCTAGATTGTTTAGAGTTACTTTTTGTTTGAGATCCTTTGCCATTATACATTAAAGGGGGTTTTCTGACTCTGGCAACCCCTGTAAACTGCCTAAAATAACAAATGAATGTATGCTCATCCGTTTTCTCCTCTGCTACTTTCTGGCTGGAGCGGTGATGTTCTGCACACAAAGGTCACCACTGGCCTCAGCAAAGACAGCCAGCAACTGGCTGCATTGGTGACAAGCCAAGAAAATGAAGTCAACAGTAGGAGGACCAGATCGCAGTGCTCGAAGAAATAGGGACGAAAACAAGCGAGTGTTCATTAATTTGTTATTTTAGGCCATTTACAGGGGTTACCCAAGTTTTTATATAACTTGGACAAAAAGTCTGTCACCAGCGACCTCCCCTATCCAACTATTTGCATAGACACATAGCTATGGTTCCTCTGACTGAAATGCTGTTTTTCTTGTTGATACAAAGCTGTGTTCCCTAGTTATGATGCTTTTTGTTAATATTCAAATTAGATGTTTGGTGCGGTGAGTGTGTCATTGTTGCTCTTGCTGCATCCAAGCTTTGCTCTTCTTTGTGGCCAGTCCCTTTTTTGTGGCCTGGCTGCAGAAATAAATGGAGCTTGGGAGCAACAAGAGCAATGGTGATCCCCTCATTGCACTAAGCATCTGATTTGCATACTAACAAAAGGCAACTTGGAATGCAGGCTTGGATCAACAAAACAAAAACAGCATTTTTTTTTTAGTTTATTTTATTGAACAAATGCAATAAGTTATTACAAAAAACATATCAGGACCAGGTCCTGCAGATGCAGATATACATTATATTCATTCAAATAATAACATGTACAATTTCATTGGTATGCAAGAGAGACAGGGATACAATCATACATATTGAAATAGGTTTATCTAGATGCCAATGCAATGGCATTTTGCAATACATGAGCTGAAGACATAGTTTGTGTTGAGGAGCACCATGGTCCCCAGACCCCAGTAAACTTGGAGGCCCGCCCCCTATTTTTGAACAATATATATTCATATGGAACAATTGTGTTAACCAGTAATTTCCATTGAGTAATGGTAGGGCTTCTGTCCCCCATCCATCAGATCGCAATCGCTTTCCGGGCTAGGAATAGGGTTTCACGTAGGAATATCCTAGTATAATGTGGGTAAATGGCTTCGTTCAGAATTCCAAATAGACATATATTTGGTTCCTTAGGAACATGGAGATTTAGTAGTGTAAAAAGGAAAGCAGTGACAACTTCCCAGAATTTTTGTATATATGAGCATGCCCACATCAGATACCAAAAGTTTGCTCCCTCCTCCGCACATCTGTGACATCTGGTGTGTGATAGCCTACCCATCTTGTATAGTCTTGTAGGGGTTAAATAGCTTTGGTGTATAATACATAAAATAAATTTGTTATTCACAGCAGGGGATACCAGGGTGGAAGATTCCAAAATATCACCTATCTCCTCATCTCCAAGACGGGGGAACCACAGCCCTCCACTTATCTATGACAGGCAACTGAGCAGATTGCAGTTTAGTACCCAATAAATGAGTATATAAGGCAGATATAAGTCCACGGGGGCCCTGGGAGCGAAACACTCCTATTAATGGTATATCCAAAACTAGGCCTACTACTGGGCACAGCCCCAGCAATTACAACTACAACCTACAAAAAGAGCTGTGTAATGCCCAAAAAGGAAAACTATTGTCAGGGGTGACAAGAGAAACCTTGTCACCCCTGACGAAGTCATACCGGCGAAACGCGTCAGGTGAGTGGGGGACTACACCTGCAGACGCCTTTGTGGTTACTCCATCACTGCTGGTAACGTGTTGCCATCATTACTATTTGTGCCCCTTTTGAGCTCTACTTATTGGTAAACCTGATTGGTTACCTTCTCTGTAATATATATATTTTTAAGAGCTATTGGGGTAATTTTCCTTTTTCTATGTTATGGTAATATTTGTGGCGTGGCCTGCTATTACTATTGTGGGCCTACTACACGTTTTCCAGCTTGTTTTACTTGTTTCAGGTGCGGATGCATGTGTGTAGTCCCCCACAAGTGGGGCTTATTGCCTTTTTATTCTTTTTGTCTCCTGTATATGTGGACTCCTCCATTTTATTGATTGACTTTTTAGTGTTTAATAAAGATTTACTAATTTGGTATAAAATTGAGTTGGTTTTCCTTTTTGGGCATTACACAGCTCTTTTTGTAGGTTGTAGTATTAATGGGTATACTGAAATGTCTACTGAATGACCCACAAAGTGTGAGTTTAACCCCTTCGCGCCCGGAGCTTTTTTCGGTTCTGCATTTTCGTTTTGCGCTCCCTGCCTTCAAACAGCCATAACTCTTTTATTTATCTGTTCACATAGCTGTATGAGGGCTTGTTTTTTGCGGGACAAGTTGTACTTTCCAACGCCACCATTTAATATTGTATACGGTGTAGTGGGAAGCGGGAAAAAAATTCCAAACCGGGTGAAATTGCAAAGAAAACGCTATTCCGCTACAGTTCTACGGGTTTCTTATTTACAGCGTTCGATGTGCATTAAAACTGATCCGTTACTTTCATTCTACTGGTCAGTACGAATCCGGCAATACCTAATATGTATAGTTTTTCCTGTGTTTTCATAGTGATAAAATAATTAGAAAGTTGCCCTTTTTTTTTTTTTTTTCCTTGTCAAATCTTGACCCCTATAACTTTTTGGTATTTATGTGTACAGAGCTGTATGGGGGCTCATTTTTTGCGGGACAATCTGAAGTTTTTATTGATACCATTCTGGGGTGTGTATGACTTTTTGATCACTTTTTATTTAATTTTTTTTAGAAAAAAAAAGCGACAAAAAACGGCAAATCGCCATTTGGACGCTTTTTTCCGCCACACAATTCGCCGTATTGGAATTTTTTTTTTATATTTTAAAAGTACGGGCGTTTTCGGTCACGGTGATACCCATGATGTCTATATTTATTGTTATTTAGGTATTTATTTTTTACTTATACGGAAAGGGGGGTGATTTGAACTTTTACATCTTTTTTATATATTTTTTAACATTTTTTTTTAATTTTTTTTTTACTATTAGAAAGCTCAAATATGGGCTTATAAATTGTGGCTTTTTTTTTTCTTTATGAGCAATTCTGGGTTTTATAGACTCAGAAATCCATGAATTGCTCATTTCTTATCCTGGCCTGCCATCTAGTGGCCAGAATAAGAATTGCACTTTGAAAACTGTAATCCTCACCAGCGAGGATTACAGTTTTCATATGGTGTACAGACACCCCGATTGGCCACACGGGGTGTCTGTACACCACCCGGAAGCGAACGCTTCCGGGTTTAGACGCAACTAGATGCCGTGATCACGTGTGATCACGGCATCTAGTCACCCCGGAAGACGCCGCCGACACAGTAGGTAGCGGCAAGTCTCTGCTGTTAGAAACAGCAGAGACTTGCCGGCCATGACGCCCGCCGCACCCGTACGGCGCTGGTCGCGAAGGGGTTAAAGTGTGTCTGAGTTGTAGATATCTATAGAATGCAGTTCTGAGCAAGTCATGCCTAGTGTGAAGGTCCTCAAAGGACTTGAATATATTGTTTTGGCACACATCACCTAAAGTACTCACACCCTTAGATCTCCAAAAGTTATGACCTTCCAGAGATGCTAAGGAGGGAAACATGGGATTATCCCAAAGGGGTATTTCAGCTGCCACTCCCTGGAAGCTATGAATGCATTTGCAGGCTGTCCATACTTGTACAGCTAATTTTTGCACTGGTAGTAATTGGCTTGGAAATAACTGGGTTTTTTCCAGTACTGGCCACACGGATTTAAGATTCAGATACACTGCTAGATGAGCCTCAGAATTAGGCAGTTGGTCATATGGAGATAACCAAGATTTAAGATAACGCAACTGTCCTGCTAGATAATACAGATAAAAGTCAGGTAAGGACATTTCCCCTCTCGCCTTAGGGCGACATAATGTGGATATAGACAATTTGGGTCTGGTAGATCACCAGATAAATGGTGATATTAGTGAGTTAAGTTTTTTAAGTCACTGAATGACGAGACATCTTTAGTGATATATAAACTCAGTGCTCCAGATGGCGACCAAAATGGTCGCCAATGCGACTTATAATTTACAAATGGCGACAAGACTTCTTCTTTTTTGCGCCTAGACTCGCATTTACCGATATTTGGCTGCCCTACTGCACAGCCTAGTATCGGAGAACATGGTGCGCGCTGCTGTCAGCGCGCTCCATGTTCCCTCAGCAGCACAGGGGAGAAGGAAGCAGTCTGTCCCTCCCCCCTGTGCTGCCACTGAGATGACATTGCGGCAGCCTGCCCCGAGTCCCACCATTCCTGCTCTACTCCCTTCTGACCTTTTCAGACCCTCACAGTTGCCCAGTACAGTGACGTTACCCACGAATACTATCAAGCGATTGGCTGAACAACTTCCACCTCTTTGTTTATAATTCGACATGCTCCACCAATAGAAACAGCCGTCTGCTCGCTTCGCCCCCTGCACGTTGTTCAGGCATTGCCAGTGCTAAACATGGCGCCTCTGAGGATTGTCACAGGGTCTGGATGCCAGGCGGCGAGGTGTATGGTGCGATGGAAGGCAGGTGTGCAGTCATAGACGGGATCGGCTGCACATTTTACCTCCAAGCCAGACCTCGAGCCCACCGAATATAGTATGATTGCTGTGCATGTGACATTCTGTGTTGTGCGGCAGCTGCTGGATGAGGTGCCCTTCTGTGTGGCACATGACAGGCTGAACATTAGTGATGTGTGAATACTGGAATGTAACAATGCGGTTTCCTGCAGTTATTTTGCCCCTCACACAACATACACATTTTAGCATCAGTACTGCTGGACCCTGGATGACATTGGGGCTTGAGTGGTTACAGTGTTACCTTTAGCAACTCTCCCAAATTTTGAAAATTGGAAAGAGAGTTAATATGTCCATGGGCAATATTTTTTTCATACTGGCCATGTCTCACAAGGACCCATTGTCCATGAAAAAACCACTGATGTGTGGTTAGGCACATTAAAGTCAATGTGTACGTGTGCTTTCTGTGGAGACCATGGACAGCACATGTCTGTGATTCACTGACGTGTGATAGAGGCCTTATAGACAAGCACTCCCAGTGCTCCAGATGGCGACCAAAATGGTCGCCAATGCGACTTAGAATTTACAAATGGCGACAAGACTATTTAGTCTTGTCGCCATTTGCGCCTAGACCCGGAATTTACTGATACAGTAGTGCAGCCTAGTATCAGAGAACATGGTGCGTGCTGCTCTCAGCGCGCTCCATGTTCCCTCAGCAGCACAGGGGAGAAGGAAGCAGTCTGGCCCTCCCTCCTGTGCTGCTGCTGCCTCCAATGGGAGAGGGGAGGGGGAGGGCGCACTAAGCCACCAATGAGAGGGGCGGAGGAGGGGAGGGGGAGGGCGCACTGCGCCACCAATGAGAGGGGAGGGGAAGGGCGCACTGCGCCACCAATGATGATAACTATGTTTAATAAAAGTACAGGAGGCAGGTGCTGGCGCAGAATCACATAGCCGGCACCCGACCTGTATGACAGGGAGCTGCGATCAGCGGTAGTTAACCTCTCAGGTGCAGCACCTGTGGGGTTAACTGTGGCGTATGGCAGCTCCCTATCATACAGGTCGGGTTCCGGCTATGTGATTCTGCGCCGGCACCCGCCTCCTGTACTTTTATTAAACATAGTTATCATCATTGGTGGCGCAGTGCACCCTCCCCCTCCAACAGCAGACAAGAATAGGCATTGTGGAACACACGCCAGGCGGCATCCGTGTGTCTTTTTTTAATTATAATTATATGTATTTAAATTTGGCGACTAAAAATTAAATTTGGCTCCTAAATTTTTCAGTTCAGGAGCCAATGGCTCCTAGGTATTTTTTTTGGCCTGGAGCACTGAAACCTAGGTACTTGAAGTGTTGAACCACTGGTAAATCACCACTAATTGTGGTCCAATCAGAATCATGTAATGGGAATAACACTGATTTGGTCCAGTTGATCCGGAGCCCAGAATAGTGTATGTAATGTATCAGAGAAACAGCTCGAGGGGGAGTGTCCAAGACCCCAAACATAAAGAGCACCATGTCATCCGCATATAGTCCCACTCTATCCTCTCTATCTCCCACCCTAATCCCGCTAAACTGAGGGTCTCGACGGATGCGCATAGCTAGTTGTTCAATTGCCAAAGCAAACAAGAGTGGGGACAGTGGGCATCCCTGCCTCGTGCCCCGCTCCAGGGGAAAATAATCCGAGCAGATGCCATTCACCGAGATATTGGATCTTGGATGTTTATACAATATGGATATCCATTTAATAAAGTTAGGACCAAAGCCAAAGCATTGTAGAGTAGTTAGCAAATATGGCCATTCTACGGAATCAAAAGCTTTGGCTGCATCTAACTATGCCAAAGCCCACTCTCTATGTTGTCTAAGACCAAGTTGCGTCACAACCTGGACCCTCCGGATATTTTCAGTGAATTGATCTCGATTAATATTTGTGAGAATATATTTAGCCAGTCGTACTACCAATATCTTAGTCAATATTTTGTAATCTAAGTTTAAGAGTGAAATTGGTCTCTAAGACCCGCACTCACTTGGGTCCTTATCAGGTTTAAGGAGCATTACAATAGTGGCATCATACAAGGATGGAGGTAAAGTTGCTTTGGTAAAAGCATCTGTAGACATATTCAGTAAGGCAGGTGTCAGTTCCTCAACATATTTCGCATACACCTCCAAAGGCAGGCCATCCGGACCAGGTGACTTACCATTTGCCAGTGAGACTATGACGTCGGAAATTTAAGTGGCATTATTAGGGGCGTCTAACCAGTCTACTGCTTCCTGTTGTAGTTTAGGGAACTCAAGGTCCTGAAGGTATTCCAAGATCTCAGTTGTCGTGTAATGCACTTGAGCCTGATATAAATGTTGGTAGAATTCTCTAAACCGCTATAGCTATAGCATTAGAATCTAGCATCATACCATCATCATCTGGAATGCGTAGCACTACGGGTGATGCCTGATTCTGATGCACTATTTGGGCTAGGGGCTTACTTGATTGTTTCCATATTTCAAAGAAGGACTGTTTGGCAAAGAACAGCTTACGCTGAGCCTTTTCCTTCAACAGAGTAAGATATTGGCGTCCCCTTGCAAGCCACTCATCCCTGTTTTGTTCAGTGGGATTAGTCACATATATACCCTCTAATATGCTACACTCAACTGCCAATTCTGATTCCTGCCTGGCAGAGGCCTGTTTAATAAAAGATATAGATTATGTCAAGCACCCTCTTAAATAGGCTTTCAGAGTTTCCCATATCAAAGAAGCATCATTATGGTCATCGTGATCAGTCAGAAACATAGACAGCTGCTCAGGCACATGATCAGAAGGTGAAAACAAGGTAAGCCAAAAGGGATGTATTCTCATCGAGTGACCCATCTGTCTACTACCAACAAGTAAGGTAGAGATACCTCTAGTACCATATTCCACATATAATTTACCGAATATTGTTGCCAAATGTATAGTCTATACGTGATAGTGTATTATGACTGGTAGAGTGACAGGAATATGCCATGGCAGTAGGTTGTTTAATGCGCCATAAGTCTACCCATCCCACCTCCTGTAGGAGCTTGGCTAAGGGAGTTAAGGAGTCACTCGAGTGCCTAGAGTGCGTCAGCTGGATGAAAATGATCTAGAGCGGAGTCTAACACCATATTACAGTCTCCCATACACAATACTCTAGCAGAGGGATATGACGCTGCAAATAATATCGCTTGATTAATGACATTCAAGGAAGACGGGGGAGGAACATATACTCCCATAATCACATATAACGTGCAGTTAATGTATGCTGCTACAAACACATCTGCCATCGGGGTCTACTAATAGCTTGTCAACTTCCCATCTCAAAGATTTTTGTACCAACAGAGATACTCCCTGGGAAAAGGTAGTGTGGCAAGAGTGACGTGCCCATTGGACCCATGGCTTATGGAGCCTTCTAGTGTGATCCAGTATTAAATTGGTTTCTTGTAGACCTAAAATATGAGGATTAAATCTCCGAACTGCCAAAAAGACCATAGAACACTTTCTGGCACTACCCAGGCCCCTAGTATTCCAATACATTACCCGTATTTCCGCCATGGCAAGAATACAGGAAAGTACAATAGCAATTGCCCATCGTAGACTGATCCCGAGTTCCAACCCCTACTTGCATACCCGTGTAGGTGCCTATTATTGTCTTGCATCACCCTCAAGTTGCATTGTACATCAAAACAAATCACATTAATAGCTGTATATCTAAACAAGAACATTTAAAGTGCAAACACGTCGATCCAAAAGATAAAGGAAAAACGTATAAATATACGAACTAACAATACAGTATTAGTATCGTGGCAGTTAACTAATGGGGTGTGCAAGTGGCAGAGGTTGCCACCTGCACAAAACAGAAAATGCAGTATCATAGAGAACCTAGAGACCCTAACTTCATATACAGAACAATAATAATACAAATGAGTAAAATAGCTATGATGTGAAGGTAAATCGCAATGCTGCGCAACAATTCTAAGAATGTATGAGGTGCAATAAGGGACTAAGCGTGCGGCATACGATCGGGAGAAGTACATACTATGTTCTCCTAAATGTGAGGCATCAAGAGTAATAGACCAATCTTAAGGAAGCATTGAATTAAGGCATGTCTGCCATGTCATAGCGACGCAGCATACCATATTTTTTGCCCTATAAGACGCACCTACATAATCTCCATAGCCACATCTGAGGAAAGGAGAGGGGTCTGAGATCCAGGTATACAAATAAAAGGAATATAGGAAGAATTGGAGAAGGAAAGCTCAGTGTCAGAGAAAAGAAGGGATACAAGGGAGAAATAGGATACAAGAAGGAGAAAAGAACAGAGACACTATACAGAAAACCTGGAAAAGAGCTGCACAGGTCAGTTGGCAATCAAGTCCTCATGATGCAGTTATATCGGAGCTCTCGCTGGTCGGGCCCTTCCGTCTAGCCAGGTGGTAGCCTCCAGTGGCGTATTAAAAAATCTGGAGGTCTCCATCCACGATCCTTAGCCTGGCTGGATAAGCCATCGAGTAAGGCAAGTTCATTTCTCTGAGGCATCTTTTGACGGCTGTGAATGTAGCTCTACGTTTCTGAAGCTCTGCCGAAAAATCCGGGAACAACATAATGGTGGCATTTTCATATCTTAGTTCCTGCTTGCGACGGGCCAGTTGTAAAATATAATCTCTATCAGTGGAGTTTAGCAGACGAGCCAACATAGGCCGGGGTGGTGCTCCGGGTGGTAAAGGTTTAGCAGGCACACGGTGGGCCCTCTCAATTGCAAAGGCAGAGGAAAAGATGGCGTCTGGAAATGCAGCTTTCAGCCACGTGGTCACAAATTCACATCGGTTAGTTCCCTCCGCTATCTCAGGCATGCCAACTATACGCAGGTTTTTCCGGCGTAGCCAGTTTTCGTAATCATCGCATTTTTGCTGCCAAAAGTCCACTTTTTTCTCCAAGGCACTTAATTGTGAAGGTCGGTCTTCAGCTTCCTTGACCCTTTCCTGCAAGTTTTGCATATCATGGCGGAACAGGCCGATATCTACCTTCACCTCCTCTAGCTTGCCAGATAATGTGGAGCGGCATACAATGATGGCCTGAAGAAGTTGTTCCGTGACCTGCTTCAAGGTAGGTTCATCATGTGGAGACGGGAGTCTGAACGGGCTCCGGTGCCGGCGCCATCTTGTTGTTCTTGGCGGGCAAAATCACAGAGTTTCTCAACTGCCGTCTGAGGTTTGTTCTTGGACATTCTTGAGCTTCAGGTCTTTCCCGACCTTTTCCCAATCTTGGAGGAAATTTTTGCAGCTGGTAATGTTCAGGATAATAAGAAGTTAGGGTCTACGTCTCAGAGCTCCTCTTACACGCATCTGCTCATGTCGGCTGCTGGCCACGTCCCCCCAAAAACAGCATTTTAAAACCAAGTGAACCACAGCTATTTGGCCATGCAAACAGTTGGATAGGGAGGTCACTGGGAACGGATTACTAAAAATTCACAAATGGAGAATCCAGGGGAAGAGTTACCCATGCAAAAGTAAAAAATAGTATTTAGGCATGGCAATATAGAGGTACCCAGCACGTCTTTCCAATACATGGGCAGCTGTGTAATGCTACCATTCCTCTGCAGTAGCAGCTGAAGCAAACATATATGCCTCGACATGGCTTACTCTAGTGAGAATAGCTGATCACAAAGTTGGGAATCTTGAAGAGCGAGTGCACTCGGTCAAATAGGTTGAGGTAGAGCAGGCAAATATTTGTAAATAATAGAAGATAATGCTGCCTAATAAACTGAATTTTAAAAATAAAAGTATAAATGTCATTAAAGGTTTGGCAATAATTGTGTTGCTGATGCATTCAGGGTGCAGGTCTATGTTCTTGACCCAAGCCATCAAAATCATCATCAGTACTTCTAGTAATGTAAGACCAAAATGCCCAAAATATTTCCTGTTAATGAGTCATGACTTACTCTCACTTGCAGCCAAAGAACCACTTTATGTGATCTTTTATGTGGCAATGATTTATTCAGTTCACTTGTCTGGAAGCAAAGGTATATGCAGTAATTTTTTTGTGTTTCTGTGCAATTGTGATAGAGGACTATTAGGTTTTTTTTTTTGCTCTATCCATGACAAATCCCACTATACTTGCAGCATGCCTCTCACTTGTTTAGATGTATGTTTTAAAAGCAATTACAAGAGGTCAGCACAGAAGGACTTAGCAGGCATGCATAGGAAGACTAGCAGGAGACTAGAAGTTTTGGCTGGTCCATTGTTTGCAGAGGTCCATGTGTACATCTACTTTACCTACCAACACCACGGTCATCCACTGAAGGATTGTCAATCCAACGCTGAGCTTGCTCTACTTTCCCTTCCATGTTCACTGCAGCTTTCACTGGACGGCTGTTGCTTACAGCACGGTTCACTTTAGTCTGTAGATTCTGCAATGAAGTTGCAATTTGCTTAGCCAGAGCACGTGCTTCAGGGGTGTCACCCTTTCCCCTAGTTTAAAAAAGAAAGCAAATATTAGTATCACTTATCTATAACGTATATCAATTTGTTCTTATTTTTAAAAGTGTTCATGTTCTCTTTGGGGCTCACAATCGTATTTCCATATGTTGACACACATACTCTTATTTGGGACATTTACCATGTTTTTGTTGATTGGGATGAATCCCTCAAAAGTAAAAATACATTATAAATGTTTATTTCTAACTTAGGGGTAGAATACTGGTGCATACTGTTGACGGAGATCAGACAACTTTGCAGTAAGAGCTGCAATCTCCCCCAATGAACGTAGGATGTCTTCTCGGTCTTTGGGATCCTCACACAGTTCAGCAATCTTCTTAGCTTCAGCCAGAATGGCTCGAATGTTCTCCTCGCCTTCTGGACCACCATTGGGATCTGCAAGCCAACTCTGTGAAAAACAACTATATGAATTAGGGCTCCTTCACACAGCCGTAGTTTGTCCGTGTCTGTATTACGGCCCGCAGTAAGAAGTGAGTTGCGTATGGCCATGCATACCCCAGCTTTCTTTTTTTGATGCATTAGCTGTGTAAATAACAGGGTATGTCCCATTGGTAAATTTGCGAGTGTGAGTATCTTTAAAGTATGTCTATTGGATGCAAACTATTTCGGCATTAAGAGATTTTGCCTCCCTTCATAGAAGACTATTTAGTCCCCTGGCGTTAATTGATACCAGTTTCAACAACATGGTTGTAGCTATAGAATATGCTAAGGCTAAAGAAAGCTGAAGTAGTGCGATCAGTGCAAAAATAACCTGTGGCCTAATCAGAGCTCAAGAACAGTAACTGAAACCAAAATAACAATCGGAACACAATAAAACAACAATGGACATTCACAAAACCTTGGAAAAAAAGCAATACAGTGCCGAGTGTCAGACTGGGCAAACTAGGAGGCGGTTTGCAAAAAGATAAAAATGGAGAACTAAAGAAGCTAAAAAAAACAAGCTACATCACCATTTTCTAACAGCCATAACTTTTTTTATATTTCTGTCTACTAAGCTGCATGAGGGCTTGTATTTTGTAGGACAAACTGTTTGTTTGTTTGTTTGTTTTTTAGGGGGATAAGGTGACCAAAAAGAAAAAAGGCAAATCACTTTTTTTTGGTTAACAGTGTAAACCGCACAGGAAAAATAAATATTTTCATATTTTAATAGTCCAAAAATTCTGTATGCGGAGATTACCGTTATGTTTATTTTTTTGTTTGTTTATTTTTATATGTAAAATTGGGAAAGGGGGCGATTAGAATTTTTATTATTCTTTCTCTGTTTAGTTTTATTTTTCATAATAACTTTTAGCCCCCTTTTGGGGCTAGTGTCTGCAGCTTCTGAGGGGTTAATAAACAGGTTCGACATAATCGCTGATCCCAGTCATTGCAGCCAGGTGCCGGCTGTATTATACCTCAGGCACCAGCCACGTATGGCTACAGTTACGTCATTGTGGCTGAATGGAGAATTCTATGAAAAAAAAAAAAAAAAAAAAAAAAAAAAAAAGAATAGTAGAAAGAAGAGTTAAACATAGAATCAGCATGACGCACAGACCCCTCACATTGTCACTAGTGGTGTAGAAGGATTTTTGGTACACTTATTAGGCTACTTTCACACTTGCGTTGTGGTTTTCCGATATTGAGATTCAGCAGAGAATCTCAATACCGGAAAAAAACTGATCAGTTTTGTCCCCATGCATTCTGAATGGAAAGAGATCCGTTCAGGATGCATCAGGATGTCTTCAGTTCAGGCAGCTTTCAGTTTTGTGACCGGACACAAAACCGCAGCAAGCTGTAATTTTGTGTCCGGTCATAAAAACTGAAAGAAACTGATCAGGTACTGAAACCAATGTAAGGCATCTTTCACACTAGCGTTAGCACGGATCCGGCACCTAAAGGGTGCCAACGGATCCGTGCTAACACTGATACATGTGTGGAGCCGGAGCAGCGCTCCGGCCCCACACATGACACACATTGAAACAATACACAGACATACAGACATACTCACATACTCCAGGGACGCCGGCAGAACGTCTTCACGCGCCTCCTGCGCGCAGTGATGACGATTCCCCACAGCACCCTCTGCTGGGCGCAGTGGGGAAACGTCATAGCTGCGCGCAGGAGGCGCGTGAAGACATGCTGCCGGCGTCCCTGGAGTATGTGAGTATGTATGTGTATGTATGTATGTATGTATGTATGTATGTATGTCTGTCTGTCTGTCTGTCTGTATGTTTGTATGTATCTATGTATGTAGCCGGATCCGGAATGACCCCCGATTGCAAATCAATGGAGGACAGATCCGGATTACTGGTGTGTCCACACCAAACGGATCCATCCCTATTGACTTGCATTGGGGGTCATTCCGGATCCGTCTTGGTGCGGATGCCTGGACCGGAGAGCAAACCGCAGCATGCTGCGGTTTGTTCTCCGGTCTGGAGACGGAACGGAATGCTTTCAGGAGCATTCCGTTGTCTTCAGTTCAGTTTTGTCCCCATTGACAATAAATGGGGACAAAACTGAAGCGTTTTTTTCCGGTATTGAGCCCCTATAACGTAACTCCATACCGGAATTTAAAAACGCTAGTGTGAAAGCAGCCTTAGTCAATGGTGACGGATCAGTTTTTTTTAGAAGACTAAAAAAACGGATCCGTCACCCATTGACTTTCAATGTATTTAGTGCCTGATCCCTTTTTTCAGTTTTGATATCACACAACTGCATCCTAACTGAACTTATGCATCCTGATGTGCAAAATCAAAACGGATCAGTTTAATTCAGGTATAGAGATCTTCTGCCGGATCTCAGTACCTGAATTAACAATGCAAGTGTGAAAGTAGCCTTAGTTAGAAAGCAACATATATCCTATTATTCTCTAATAAACTTAGTGGAACCACAGACTGACTGTGGGTATGGACTCTTCTGCTCTTTTGTAGTTTACATCAGTATTTGTAAGTCAAAACCAGGAGTGAAAACCACAGAGAAAAAGTATAATGGACATTTTTTTGTACATCTACCATGTTTAGATCCACTCCTAGGTTTGGCTTACAAATAATGATGCAAAATTTGGAGGTGTGAAAAGGGCCTAACGGGGTCAATACACTAAGGATACACTATATGGACAAACGTTTTGGGACACCTGCACATTACATTTACAGGAGATTTCATGACATCCCATTCCACATTCATACAATGCATTCAGAAAGTCTTCATACAATTTTACTTTTTTCACATTTTGTCACGTTGCGATCTTGTGCTGAATTGAGACCAGATAGTTTAATCTTGGTTTCATCAGATAAGAGAATCTTGTTTACCACAGTCTGAGGAGTCCTTTAAGTGCCTTTTTGCAAACTCCAGATGGGCTTTCACGTGTCTTTTACTGACGAGAGGCTTCTTTATTGCCACTCTGCCATAAAGCTCAGATTGGTGGAATGCTGCAGTGACGGTTGACTTTCTGAAAGTTTCTCCAATCTGAACACAAAATCTTTGGGGCTCAAGAAGAATCACCATTAGGTTAACGGTCGCTTATCTTACCAAGGCACTTCTCCCCCAATTACTTTTGGGACTATTGGGACTACCAGCTCTAGGAAGACTCCTGGTTGTACCAAACTTCTTCCATTTAAGAACTATGGAGGTCACTGTGCTTTGGGGAAGTTTCAGTACAGCAGAACTTTGTTGTACCCTTCTCCAGATCTGTGCCTCTACACAATCCTGTCTCTGAGCTCTGCAGGCAGTTATTTCCTACTAATGGCTCGGTTTTGCCTTGATGTGCATTGTCAGCGGTGAGACCTTATATAAACATGGGTGTGTCTTTCCAAATCATGTCCAATCACCTGAATTTAACAGAGGTGGACTCCAGGCATTGTATTCCTCTTATTTGCAAAACCTAAACTAGTCCATAAGACTGCCAGATACACACAGTTTTTGTGCTGATGTTAATGCCTAAGGAGGTTTGTAACTCTGCAGTTACTGAGTCAGCAGAGCATTGGCAACTTTCAAGAACTCAGTGACGCCACTCTGTAACTGGGCTGAGTTGCTGTGGTTCCTAAAAGCTTCCTCTTTGCAGTAATACCATTCACAAAGATGAAATAACAGTTATTCCTTTCAACTCTCCCATAGACATACAGTACCAGGTATACATATGTTTTCATTGATGAGAGAAGAATACAGAGTCTGCCAGCAGCTTATCTCCCGTGGGAACAAATCATTAGGCATTTTTAGTCAGGGGCCACAGCTACAGCTAGACCATTTGTAGGATTCATTTTAAAGGGGTTCTTCAAGAGTATAAAATGTCCCCCCATATGCCAGGCCCCCCACATGGAATATATTTACCCTGGTCTCAGCTCCCTCCGCCACTCCTGGTCCCCGCTCCTGCTGTCGGGGGGAGCGCAGCCAATGGCAGGCGGGGACGGGGATGGGGACGAGCCTCCCTAGCATCGCTGTGGCGAATAACAATAGAGAGGCTTCTTGCTCAAATGTTAGCTTCCTGATATATGCTATTATATCTACCTCTTATTTTATTATACCTCCTCTTATTTTGCTATGGTGACCTATGAATCATAGTTATGCCCTTGATCGGGCGACAGCATTAAAATACATCTGGGTAAAGCTGGCCATACAACTATCTATGGATCCATCATAATAAACTAGAAACTGTACTGTGTGCATCAGCTAATTGAGGATAGGTCATTTTGACAGATCTATTTTAATAAATGAATGTATTTCCATAAAATAACCTTTTCCTAGATATCAGCATTGTACCATTCCTTCTAGACAGTTATGAATAAATTGACAACCAGGTGTCACTATTTCCTTCATCAAAGGTGTGCGTCTCTTCAAAGTCTGACACTGGCAGCACTCATAACATTTATAAGGAATACAATTTTTACTAACCCACAGGTCATCTGTAATGGCTAGACCGAAGGAAATTTTTAACATGCAGAGAACCCTACTGTGCTATGTAAAATGGATTTCCTTAGCACTTTACTTTAGACAAATGTTCATAAACGTCTCAGTTATATGTTCTGGAATTCTTACAGTTGTTTGAAGGTAGTTAGGACATACATGTACCATTCTTTTGTCTCACCTGAGCAGCATCAATCCTCTTTCCAACAGCCTGTTTGGAGTTTGTTAGGGCTTCCAATTTTCGAGCAGCATTCTCTACTTTAGCTGTTAGGAGATCTAATCCTTGAGATACTTGCTGTGCTTTCTGCATAGCAACAGGGGTAGCCCCTTGCCCTCTATAAAAGAAAGGCGATGATTAAAAAAAAAAATAATAATGTATCAAAAACTGCTGCACAACACTGCTTAGATAACACTCTGAAAACATTACATGGATAACCTTTATTGTTGCTGTATCCAGACAAGTGAAACTACTACAGGAGATGTGCCTGAATAAGGGAGTTTTTTTGGGTTCTGGATACAGGTGACCTATTCAATGGGCTAGGCCATCAGTATCATATTAACATGGGGCAGTCACCCAGTACTCCTAGTGTATGGAGCTGGAACACCACATCTTTGTACACAGTGTAGTGGCTGTTCTCGGGTACTGTAGCTGATGCTGCTATTCAAGTGAAGCGTACAGAACTATAGTGGGTCAGCTCCATGCACTGTTTACTTCCAGGACCTGGGACAGCAGTTAATAACTGATTAGTGAGGGTGTCAGGTGTTGGACCCCCTACCAACCTGATAATGAAGACCCAACCAATGCATTGGTCATCAGTATCTACTACCTGGAAAACTCCTTTAACTAGGCAGATTCAAGAGTCTGATAAAGGACGTCAAGGAAGGAAAGTATGTTTACTGGTGAGTTTTAAAACAGGGCTGCTCAAGTAATGTAAAAATGATAGAGGCAAAAGTATAATTTTTAGTAATTACAGTCCTATCCTTGACTGTTATGCGGACAATATGACTTTTTTTTTTGCGGAACGGACATGCAGACATACAGAAACGGAATGCACACGGAGTAACCTTTCTTTGTGGACACATTGAAATGAATGATTCCGCATGTGGTCCGAAAAAAAAATGGAACGGACATGGAAAGAAAATACGTTTGTGTGCATGTGCCCTTAAAAGGAGAAGTGTCAGAGATACCTCAGGCCAAGTCACGTTACTTCCCTGGCATGCACATGAGGCATGCTATCCAGTACATCACCTCCTACCGAAGAGAGAAGAGCAGCCTGCTGCTGCCTGCTCCACATATCGCTAACAAAATAATTGTTTGCTAATCCTAATTGCGATAAAACGTTCAATTAACTGTGATTTTGATTTAGGTAATAATCACTCAGTTCTATTTTAAAGGAGTATTAAAATTACAAAAAAAACAAAAAAAAACAAAAAAAAAAACCCACAAAGGTTACATTGTGTGTAATTATCATATAGCATCAAGGTAACAGTCTCTGGTCACTACTGCACTCCACAGTCTTGCTTGTGAAAACTGTTTTTTTAGGCATATTTTTAAATTTTGTTTTCTTAGAACTGCAATGAGGTTTCCAATTTGTTGTGTAAATACTGCTGCATTGATACATGTGTATACCATAGATAGTACTGGACAGTGGTATACTGTAGAGCAATTTGTATTATTGTTTAATAGCTGGCCTCAGCAGTCACATGTGCTAGAACAAAGGCTAGTTTTGGATTGTTTTTTTTGCGCACAGGTGTTACCACTATTGTTGTTGTCAGCTTCCGGGCCAAACAACTGCTTTAAAGCCCCTTTCACACGAGCGGGAGACTCGGACGTCTCCCGCAACATGTGCTGTGTACTGACCTCCCGGCACTCCCTTTCAGTGCCCGGAGGTCAGTACACAGCACACGTTGTGGGAGACGTCTGAGTCTCCCACTCGTGTGAAAGGGGCTTTAACCTTCTTAAAGTTCCAGGCTCATGTGCACAAAAGTAACATGAACTTGTCACACTTGTAACTTGTAAGACAAAACAAGAGCATGAAATATAAGATTACGTGAGCTTTCATTTGTTCTTTTTTCTTAGGCTACTTTCACACTAGTGTTAAAATGTTATTGAGATCCATCACAGGGTCTCAATGTCGGAAAAAAACACTTCTGTTTTGTCCCCATTCATTGTCAATGGGGACAAAACGTAACTGAACAGAATGGAATGCTCCAAAATGCATTCCATTCCGTTCTCATACCGGAGAGCAAACCACAGCATGCTGCAGTTTGCTTTCCGACCTGGGATGCGGAGCAAGACGGATACGTCAAGACCCACAATGCAAGTCAATGGGGACGGATCCTTTCTCTCTGACACAATCTGATACAATAGAAAACGGATCCGTCCCCAATTGACTTTCAATAGAGTTCATGACGGATCCATCTTGGCCATTTTAAAGATAATACAATCAGATCAGTTCATAACGGATGCAGACGGTTGTATTATCAGTAACGGAAATGTTTTTGCTGAACCCTGCTGGATCCAGCAAAAACACTAGTGTGAGAGTAGCCTTAGTTTGGATATTATGTTGACTGGTTCTTTTTGTTGAGAAATATACCTGTGTTACTCGCAAAATCATGCAAAATATTTAAAATGTAACAGTCGTTTTTTTAATGTGTAGTGGCAGGACCATTTTTTGTAATATACTTGAATTACTGAAATTGTACATTTTTATTAGAAAAATAGCTCTGAATTGTCTCATTTTGTACGTTAGCAACACTCCCCATCTTCTGTTTACTGACATTCTCCAGGCTGACTGATGCTGCCCTTGCTGCCGCTCTCCCACTAACATATATAATCAAATAGCATTTATCATGAAGAGAAAGTTAATACAGGGCACTTATTAATGTATTGTTATTATCCATATTGTTTTCTTCGTTGGTTGGATTTATTTTTCCATCTCATTATACACTGCTTGTGTGCAAGCACGACCACCACTCTGCAATCCATCAGTGGTGGTCATAACCATGGAAACAAAAAGTGTATAATGTGATGGAAAAATGAATCCAGCCTTGCATTAACTTTCTCTTCATAATAAATGCTATTTGCTGAAGTGACACAACCCCTTTAAGCTCTCACTATTGAGAAGGCAGGGAGACAGGTAACAGCTGTTCTACACTATATAGGCAAAGTTAAAATAAATAGCTGTCCCACTCCTCGCAGCAATTCATCTAGCTGTCTACTTGTTAGACAGCTCTCCTGACATACACAGGAACATTACAGAGATTGCAGCCAGGCAGTGGACTAATAAATATATAGGCCGTGAGGACAGCAGCAGTCAGCCTGGAGAGTGTCTCCACAGTTCAGTAAATAGAAGAGGGGGATGTTGCTAATGCACAAAATGGGCCACTTCAGAACAATTTTTCTAACAGAAATGTACAATTTCAGTAATTAAGGTATGTAACAAAAATGGTAATAAGCACTCCCCCTACACATTACAAAAAACTTTAATAGACAATGAAGATTCCTGCAGAGATCTTAATAAGTGAGGAAATAATACAAGTGTAATGGAAAACTGTACAACTTTTCTTACTTACGTATGAGACCGTGATCATCCAAGGTAAGTATTGAAAGTAATATAGGGGAATCATTTTTTTTATATAAACCAAAATAAACTTCATTTATCTTCTATAACTTGACCACCAAAATAAATTGTGGACAACTCTTTTCACACACACACGATTTTATTACATTTTTTTATTCAGGTATATCACTTAACTCCCTGCTTCTGTTCCACTGGATGGTGGTTTGAAGGAGTTGTGTGTCTGTATACATTTTATATAGAGCAATAATAGGACTCCCATAGAAGTGTGTAAGTCCTCAACGGTATTGCAAAATGCTTCCAATTTCACACACATACAGAGGTATACTGTGTCATGTTGCACTAAAGGCATTGCTTCTAGCGAAAATATCGCTGTACACACTCTGAAAGATCCTGAACAACTGTATTGCCTACATGCATTGTGCGATGAGCCATAACACTAAAATGCAGACTTTTCTATGGCCAAATGATCAAAAAATTAGTGGGCAACCAAATTTTAATCAGTAAAGCAGGTACCTACTCCTACTCTGGGTTTCAACAAACAACCTGGGAAAGGCTCAGAAATGGGATAAAATAAAATAAAAAGTTAGGCATTACATACCTAGTAGACATAGTGATACAGCTCTGGTTCTCCCTGCCAGACTATGTTTATCCAGCTGTAGCACTAATCTCATGTCGACAATATGTGACCCCTCCAGCCAGTTATTGGCCTTGGCGTTGTACCATGATGTCACTGCTGCAGCCAGGCAGAGCCTGGTGGGGATAATCTGAGTGAAAACACTGGATCTACGGGGTGAGTTTCCTTTTTTTTTTAAATTGGCCCATTATCAGGCAACCCCTTTAAATGGTTCTAAAATGCTATGGCTACAGATTGTGCACCGACAGTATGTTCTGTTAATCCTATTTAGATTACATTTGAAGTTCATTAAATGTGAGCAAAAGTAATTGTGCAGTATAACAAGGATCCTGCGCATAGAACCAAAAGGGCTTTTTCACCTATGTTCACTTTATTGTGTGATATTTTGGAAACTTTGGCAGATTTTTATTTCCAAATACTATAAATGAATGTTTAGCAAATTTGTTAAAACAATTACCTTGCTCTCAGATCGGCAACTTGATCAGTTATTTGGCCTAGAGTCTTACAGGTTCCCAAGATATCCTTTCTCTCCTTCCCTGCACACAGCTCCCCAACTTTCCCAGCCTCATCTATAATCTGGCGTACAGCTTGTTCACCAGCATCACCTGAAAAAAGGTATAAAAAAACTTAATTAACCAGATTATTTACATTACTGCAAATCCCACAAAATGAATGTGACATATTCAATGAAACGGAACCTGTTATCAACTTTGTGCTGGCCTCAATGAAGAGAGCATCAAGTAGTGACAAGCTGATTTCAGCACACCACACCTATACATGGTATTATAGGCCTAATAAAGCAGTAATTACAGAAAAGTAGTCAGTACTATTACGTAATCTTCATTCATACATATAATATTGTAGACGAAAAGCCACTAAAACACCATAAAAGCAAAATCTGGCTGGTGGTCACAAGTGCAAAAAATAAATAAATAAATAAATAAATCACATTCCACAATAGTAAGACAAATGTATCCCAGAAGACAAAATACACACATTCTTTAGGGACACACAGTAAATGAACAAAACTCTCCAACCAAAGGTGGTATGGAATTAAAGGGGTTGTCCGGGTTCAGAGCTGAACCCGGACATACCCTTAAATTCACCCAGCATTCACCCCATGCTCCGATGCCCTCCCTTGCCCTGTGCTGGATTGCGCAGGGCAATTGCTCTTCTGTTTACAATAACACACTGCTGGACGGTTTTACTGGCTAGGGCAGCACTAATGCCCGCCCATCAGCGCCGGTGACGTCACCGGGCTCACTGCTGGGCGGAAGCCTCCGCCTGGCAGAGCCCGGTTTGTCACCGGAACGGGGCAAAATGCCTTTAGGATAGGATGCTCCGATGCTAACATCAGGCAGGCGTCCTGGGTGAAATTAAGGGTATATCTGGGTTCAGCTCTGAACCCGGACAACCCCTTTAAATACATGTGTACAAGAAAAAATCCAAGTGGGGAAAAGGTTGAAATCAATTTGGACCCATTAGGGACATGATGAGCATCATACCGACATCTCAGCACCCCGACACACATTTCATGGTCAGCTTCCTCAAGAGGTAAACACAGATTTCAGCAGACTGTCCCTTAAGCACAATATTAGGTGGTTCTTGAGAACTTTATCATCATCACTGTGAATGCCTGATTAGCTTCACCACCCGCCAGAGCTCATTAATGACCATGACACTTCTTGGGCATGCACTGTGATGATTATATAACATGTTGAAGTTGGCTCACAAGTGATAAACTGCTGAAATCAGAATGTCTGTCACTACTCTATGCTCCTCTCATTGAGTACAGCATAAAGTTTATGACCGTTTCCTTTTAAGGACTAATAGGGATATACAAGTAAACAACAATATATCACAAATTTTAAAGAGGTCCGGACTTTATCATATAAATAGTTGGTTGTATAGGGGCATACTGAAGTCATGTTACAGCGCATACTATTTTCCCTATGCGCTCCTCTGTTCCCCCGCTGTGCCCCCTGTTCTGGTTTCCTGCCTGGTATGTAAATCCATACTATTGGTACAGACAACAGAGACAACAGCTTTTCTCAAGGGGGATCTACTTCTTCCCGACTGTGAGCTGCTCAATCGTAGCGGACAGCATCACAGTCAAGAAGAAAAAAAAGGTTACCTTCTGTGACGCTCTCCGCTGCTATTCGCCAGCTCACAGAGAAACCCCTTGAGAAACACGGCCGTCTTCTCCTCCCTGTACTGATGGTATGGATTTACATACCAGGCGGGAAACCAGAACGGGGGGAAAGGAGGAGTGCATATGGAAAATAGTAAGTGCTGTAACATGACTTCAGTATGCCCTACACATCCAGCTATTTATATGATAATGTCCAGACCAGTGACAGGTCCTCTTTGAATATATATTTATGTACAGAAACAACATTTATTAGGTCATGCTCATGAAAATCCAGGTCACTGTCCATGGAATCTGCTCCAGAATTCTGAGACAGGCCCTCAGAGTTCTGCCACAGCTTTTCGGTTTACATCAGTGTGCTCAATAAAATACATTAATGGTACAATCAGACCTCATTTTATTAGTAACTACTCGGCTTCGCCCGGGTATATTTCATTTATTGTTTATATATGTGTCGTTAAAAGATATCGAGTGACCTCTACAGCACCCTGCCTCCTTAACAGTAACCTTCACAGCCCCCGCCCCTTAGCACTGACTCCCCCCCACAGTGCCCCGTCTCCTTAAAATAGGACCTCCACAGCAGCCCACCCCCCTTAACTTTGACATTCACAGCAGCCAGCACCTTTAACAGTGAGTTCCACAGCGCATCACCCCCTTGACCTCCACAGGGGCATGCCCCCTTAAGTGACCTCAACAGCACCCACCCCTTAACACTGACCATAGGCTACATTCCCATTAACTGACCTCCACCATTCCTGGCCCCCTTGACAGAGACCTCCACAGCGACTGCCTCTTTAACAGTAACTGTCACAGTACCTCGCTCCCTTAACAGTGACCTCATAGTACCCCGCTGCCCCTTTAATAGTGGCCTCCACAGTCCCCTTCTCCCTTAACAGTGACCTCCATAGTGCCTGCCCCTTTAACAGTGACCTCCACAGCCCTTAGGGTGGTCCGTTTTTAGGCCAGACAGTCCGGCTTTCAGACTCCCTGTTCTCCGTCCGGCGCAGCACTGTGCAGTCTGAGTATGAACTGCAGGGAGAAAGTCACCCTCCCTCCCACCCCTACAGCTGACAGAAGGTGAGTTTTACTTTCATTTTTTCAATCCCCGTCGGTTGCGGAGTGAGAGGGGGTGTGGCCTGACCGGGTCGGGACATGGCTTAATGGGACCTGGGGGCGGGGCTTTTAAGCCCTTCTTTTGCGGGTGGTCTGAATTACAGGTCGATGCCATGGTAATTTATGAGGAAACACAGTGGGTGGCAGTGGAAGAAAACATCTTTTATTACTACTGAATGGTAAATATGTGAAATTTACATTATATTAGGTAATGATTGATTATGAATTAGTCTAAAACAAGTTATATTTATAGTAACCAGAATACCCTTTTAACAGTGTCATTCACAGCGCCTTGCCCCTTTAAAGCAGACCTACAGCAGTGAAGAAAACTGACTGGGTTGTTATGGAAACCTGGTGTGAAACTGTCTGTATGTGGAGGGTAAGGGCCTGCGAGCTTCCATTGGCTGATAAGGGTCATGTGACCAGGCTTCTATTGGCTAATGCATTTTTTGGGAATATATCAAGAACGGTACGTCCTGGAGTGCGGAGACCTGGTCTAAAACCTTCCCAGACACCTGATCTACCCGTGTGCCAAATTTCGTGATTGTAGCTGCGACGGTGCAGATTCCTTTAGCGGACATACATACACACATACATACACTTAGCTTTATATATTAGATAAATACAGAAATCCAGGTAAATCAAAAGGATTCACTTACTTTTATTTGCAACTAGCTGAAGGACCCGGCTTCGCCCGGGTATATTTGAACTATTTCATTTAATGTTTGTGTGTGTGACGTAAAAAAAAAAATATCGAGAGTGACCCCTACAGCAGCCCGCCCCTTATAACTGTGACCTCCACAGCAGCTGGAGTGGCCACTGTCTTCACCCCAGAAAGCCAGACCTCACCGGCCATTCCCCCAAACGTGAAACAGTGCCCTTGGTTACCATGAAGACACACCACTAAACGTGAGGCCACGCCCCCCTGGCTCCGTGAAGACACGGAGGAGAAGCTGCCTGAGCGTGAGCTACTGAAAGGGTGGACATCCCTACGTCCATCCAGGCACTGTGCTGGACTGAGGACAGGGAGCCAGAAAACCGGACTGTCCAGCCTAAAGCCGGACAACTGGCCACCCTAACATCAGCCTGCCCCTAGGGTGGCCAGAGGTCCAGTTTTAGGCTGGACAGTCTGGCTTTCAGACTCCCTGTCCGGCGCAGTGCCTGGATGCACACAGGGATGTCCACCCTTTCAGTAGCTCATGCTCAGACAGCTTCTCCTCTGTGTCTTCATGGAACCAGGGGGCGTGGCCTCGTGTTTAGGGGTGTAGCTTCATGGGGGACCGGTGGCATGGCTTCACATTGGGGGAAGGCTGGACATTCTGGCTTTCAGACTCCCTGTCCTCTGTCATGCGCAGGGCCTGGATGGACACAGGGGGCGTGGCCTCTTGTTTAGGGGTGTGGCTTCATGGGGACCGGTGGCACGGCTTCACATTGGGGGAAGGCTGGACATTCTGGCTTTCAGACTCCCTGTCCTCTGTCATGCGCAGGGCCTGGATGGACACAGGGGGCGTGGCCTCTTGTTTAGGGGTGTGGCTTTATGGGGACCGGTGGCACGGCTTCATGTTGGGGTAAGGCTGGACATTCTGGCTTTCAGACTCCCTGTCCTCTGTCATGCGCAGGGCCTGGATGGACACACGGATGTCCTTTTGAACAGATCACTCTCAGACAGCAGCACTGTGCTGTCTGAGCATGAGCTGCAGAGAGAAAGTCACCCTCCCTCCCACCCCTGCAGCTGACAGAAGTTGATTTTTACCTTCATTTTTTCAATCCCGGTCAGATGCGGAGTGGAAGGGGCGTGGCCTGACTGAGTCGGGGGCGTGACTTAGTGGGACCTGGGGGTGGGGCTTTTTAGTCCTTCTTTTGAAGGTCGCCTGAATTACAGGCTGATGCTATAGTAATTTCGGAGGAAAGAAAACATCTTTTATTACTACTGAACGGAGCTGCAGGGAGAAAGTCACCCTCCCCCCACCCCTGCAGCGACAGAAGGTGATTTTAACCTTTATTTTTGCAATCCCTGTCAGCTGCAGAGTGAGAGGGGGCGTGGCCTGACCGGGTAAGGGGCGTGACTTAGTTGGACCTGGAGGTAGGGCTTTTAAATCCTTCTTTTGAATCACAGGTTGATGCCTTAGTAATTTAGGAGTAAACAGAGTGGGTAGCAGTAGAATACATCTCTTATTACTACTGAACAGTAAATATGTGAAATTTACATTATATGAGGTAATGATTGATGATGAATTAATGTAAAACATAAGTTATATTTATGGTAACCGGAATACCTCTTTAACAGTCTCATCCAAAGCCTCTTTAAAGCAGACCTACAGCAGTGAACTGGCTAGGTTGTCATGGAAGCCTGTTGTGTGTGGAGGCTGCCAGTGAGCTTCTATTGGCTGATAAGGGTCATGTGACCAGGCTCCTATTGGCTAATGCATGTTTTGGGAATATCTCAGGAACGGTACGTCCTGGAGAGCTGAAAACTGTTCTAAAACCTTCCCGGACACCTGATGTACATGTGTGCCAAATTTTGTGATTGTAGCTGCAGCGGTGCGGATTCCTTTAGCGGGCGGACATACACACACACACACACACACACACACACACACACACACACACATACACTCAGCTTTATATATTAGATTGTAAATCCAAATAGAATTAAACAATGACAGGGAAAGTTTGCTTTTTCACATTGTATTCTTACCTGGAGGAGCATTAGGGTCCCTCAACCAACCCTTAGCCTGATTCATTTTAGAATCAATTAGTGCTAGTGCTCTTTTCATGGCTTCTGTGTCCTGTCAATTAAGTATAAAATGGAAGTTTTTTTTAATGTTTAATCTTTGTTAAGCAATAATCTGCACATCAACAGCACAAGCCCTTCACAACTGATTATTAAGGTCTTGCTTTACATTACACTGGCTTTCTAGAAACCTAGCACTTTTGCAAATTACCTTTTCAATGCCATATATATTCAACCCATGTGATTAAAGCCAATAGGTTTTAGGTACTATGAGGGCTTAGTCCTAATCTACTACGCTTTTCAATTTACAAAAGGGGGAGGGACTCTCTTTTGGAATATATCAGGTCAAATATAGGCTACATACCTCCAGATCCCTCATAGCAAACATGCACAACAAATGAGCACAGTCTAAGCTGAAATATAGCTAAACAGACACATTAAACTACAACCAGTACAATTGTAAAATTGTGTGCAAAGGTAAACAAATACATTTTAAAAATGATACCCATATCACTGATACTTGACTTCCTTACTTATTTTCCCATGATGATAATATGCCCTATTATTATGCCATAATGAGTGTTATCTGCCATGGACATCTACAATGAGCAAGAGCTGCTGAGTCACAAAAAAGGCTCCAGCTCTGGGAGACTCAAGCATCCATGCATTATATTAATCACGTCTGGTTCTAACCTGAAAGGCGATGTTTGTGATGAGAAAACCCCTTTAAATGAATATAAAATTCTAAAAGAGACCTAGATCTGTAAACTAATAACACATAGATGGTTGCAAAAAATATATTACTATTTTTTACTAAGTTACTGAATTTATGGTCTGTGGAGTAAAGTAAAAGTCATCCCTAAATCTTAAAGGGATTACTTTAAAAACCATGCACAAAAAAATAGCCACACTCAAGCATAAATGCCTTTACGGAGGTACAGCAACAACATTCATGTTTTATATAAACATTATTACTGTGTGAGTAGTCCAATCTACTAACAGAATACAGAAACCCTTTTCCCGGAAGCAGGAAATGGTATGGTATCTATTAAAAATGGCACCATTTTTTTTCTAGTACAAAAGCCAAAAATAAAACCTTTAGATCCTTGAGATATTAGAAAAACACAAAGCTGTATAAAAAAATGTTACACCACATATAAACCTCATTGAGCTTCAGGACAAAGCAGAATGAACACTTCAAATAATGGCTGAATATAATTCACACAAATCCATTAGAAAATATATAAAAGCACTGCACTCTCACGTTAACAGGGCATGCTGCCTCTGCAGGTATCTTACCTTCTATAAGCCAGAACATAAAAATATAATAAAGAAAAGAGAAAACATATGAAAACACGTATCCTATGGTAAAATACTTGGATCTTGAAAAAATCAAGTATGGCAAGCAAATTTTGACACTTTGATTTGAAAATGTAAGAAGAGAAATAATAAATAATAAAGTCTCCTTCAACAGAGAGTCATTGTGTTAGATATTTAAAATGCAGAACAGAATTTAAAAGTAACATTTAAAAAAACATATATGAAATGCATTGGGTCTGACCCAATTCATCTTTCACTTGTGTGCAGTGGAGCAAAGGGACAGGGAGACGTATACAAAAGAATGCAAATGAGTCTTCCTGATCCAACCATTTTTGTGCTAAACCGTGTTAACTTTCAGTATTGGATGCAAGCAGAAAATATTTTATATTTGTTTTAGACTACCATTAACACCAGCAGTAGTCTTAGAGGATTGAACACATCTGATACCATAGTAATATACTTGTGCAATTAGCTATACATTTCTAAATTTAGTCATTCTAAAATAAAATTCCAGGGCTGAATTTAACTATTCAAATCAGTCATCACAATATAGAAATCAGAGCATAGAAGAATATTCCACTAATGTTATGCCAATCCAAGTCTTGTCAAAGCAAAACATATTTTTGAGGAACAGATGGATTTTTCAGTGCTGAACACCCAGACATGATCATAAATTCTGAATAAAGCCTATGGCAACTACAGCAAAACTTCTCACCTTGCTAGCCCAGGCATCTTCATCCCAGGAAGTAAGCTGCAATACCCGTATAATTTCATTTATCTCTGCACTCATTTTCTCCACTGTAAAGTTGCGGTTTTTTAACGCTTCCTCAATACCTTGACTGCGGGAATTCTTAGTTGTTACAAAAATCTTCATAGCTGGGAAAAGTACAAAGATATGTGACAACAAATTCTTCAAATTGCTGAAAACTCCTCATCCCAAGAAAGAAGGATACTACAATGCCAGAGGTAACTAATATTCCCCTAAGCAACAGAACAATGATATCTCAATTAAAACTACCATCTAGGCCAAATCCATACCAGAAATGAGAACAGGCAGAAGATCTTTAACTGTGTTCATAGAATTCACTAGCATGATACGATGTTCCTGGTGGGTGAGTTCTTGCTGACGTTCATCAATCATCTTTGCCATCTTTGTCATTCCTTCAGCAAGATACAATAGCCATTAGCCAAGAGAATTGCATGCAATTTTAAGTATGGTGAAGTTCTGGACACCTCATTCTATGTTGGTTGAGAAGGCTAAATCAGAATATAGGATAAACCAACCCAACCGCCATGCGGCATTATGTATACACATATTCCTACAAATCCTTTTGCCACCAATTTTAGGATACAAGAGGAGAGGTGTTTTTCATGAAAGCATGACCTGGGTGCCTCTTTTCGGTGTTTGAGCAGACTAAATCGGGTTGTATTATTTATTGACAGGACTTAACATTTAAAGTTGTATTCCTCTTTGAATGATTATTTGTATTTGTTTAGAAAATAAGCACTTATACAATTTTTGATATTTGATATTTTTGATTTCGATACATGTATTTAAAATTTTGCTCACATACCTTTAGTATATATCAGCACAAAATCCTCTCTCTCTAAAGAGAAAAAAATGGTACAACCCATTTTAGTTCTGTAAAATGCATCCATAGGAGATCTGAATAGGATGAAGATGGTGTCAGTCATGTGACCCTCAAGCCCATCATGTGACCTCTAGTATTAGGGGACTCTCCAGATATCTATTTGGTAATAGTACTTTGAGATGCAGCACCTCATAATATCTGTTAGTGTCAGTGTAGATGCACATCCAACAATGTTCTCCGTCTCCTCTGTATGTGTTGGGTTTGTAAGATTAACAACATGACAACATCACCTAGAAACAGGCAGCCACTGACAAATTCACAAATCACTAAAAAAACAGGCAACAACGTAAACAAACATACAGTGAAGTCGTGTTGTAATAGCTACAATGGTTTCCACTATTAGTCCCATGTAGTTATCCCATGGAAGTGTCCTATGTGCTGACCCATAAGATGTTTGTCAAGGAACACTGTTGCTTACCGAATGTCAGTGGGGTGCCACATGACCGACACCATGTTTCAGTTAGGCCATGGATGCATTACAGAGGACTGACTGATTCATGGGTTATACCATTCTGCTGTGCAGATAGGGGTCAAGAATCTGATATATAAAAAAGGTATATAAGCAAAATTTTAAATACATATATATTTGAAAATTGTAAATGTCATATTATATAAACTAAATAAAAATTAAAAACTAGAATACCCCTTTGATGAAACTTGGTTAATCCTAACTAGGAAGTTTGCTAACGGGTCCATCATTTTTTCTGCCACTGTACCCATTATTATATAAAAAAAAAAAATTCTAGATGTCACTTACCTGGTCCCAGGTTTTTGGTGTAAGTAACCAAATCCTCCATGCTCTCCACCACCTCTGCCACAGTCAGATACTCCAGTATACCTTTGCACACCCTGATGATTTTCCTCACCTGTTAAAATGAGACAGTGGCTCTTACTTTCTAACTGGCAGTAATAAAAATGTGCATGCTACTTTTTAGATTTATTACTATAAATTTAAGAAAATATACAAAGCACAGTTGAAAAAAAAGACAAGTTCAGATGTCATTTATACATAGACTGTAAAAGTGTTTATATTGCCATTAGGACTGACTTTGGTGTGTGCAAAGTTTCAGGATTTCCTAAATAGAACAGACTGTGCGCTGAAACACATTCAATTATCAAAAACAGTATGAAAAATTATAAGCACTCTGATTAAAGATTTTAATTAACTTTCAGAAGATGAATACATAATTTTTGACATAATCTCCCACTTTTCAATATAATTTATTCATCTCTAAACAAGCTTTCATAGTCCCTCATTAAAAAATACTTCAGGATGAGATGCAAGCCACAAATGCACCAATGTCTTCACGGCAGAGCCATAGCCAATTTGTAAATGCTTTGCCACATAATCCACTAGTCACTCATCTATCCAACAGAATCAGTTCTCAATATTGTCATCAGTCTAGGATGGGCATCTGGCTCCTTCTTTATGGCTGACACTAGTGTGACCTTCCTTGAATCTATCTATTCATACCTCACTTCTATGCAACAAAACACTTTCTCCACACTGTGCACAAAGTCTTCAATAAATAGACGCCAGACACCCCCTCATACCACAAAATAAATAAATCAATGCATGTTGTTCTTCTTTCATGCAAGTGGGGCAGCCAGCAAGTTAACAGACGTAACCTGCACAACAGTGACTAGAAAGATTATGTCAAAATGTTATTTATTTGTCTTTTCTGAAAGCAGATTACAAAAAATTCTACAGCTAGAGTGCAGATCATTTTTGATTCACCCTTGTAATATAGTATGACCTATAGTATAACCTAGTCCAGGCATCCCCAAACTGCAGCCCTCCAGATGTTGCAAAACTACAACTCCCAGCAACTGCCTGGACGGCCTACAGCTATAAGCCTACAGCAGGGCATGGTGGGAGTTGTACTTTTACAACAGCTGGAGGGCTGCGGTTTGGGGATGCCTGACCTAGTCTAATGAATGACTTTTTAATGTGCACACAGGTGTATACACCACTTACTTAGGGAATAGATAGCCCTAAAATGCACTATAAGAAGACAAGCCACTTGGAGGTTGTGTGATGCTCTGGGTAATGTGCAGCTGTAAACCTTGGGTCTTGACATTCAGGTGGATGTTACTTTGACGTGTACCACATACCTAAAACATTCTTGCCTAATGTTAATGGTCTTTTTCAGTCCTACCAGAATGCAGAATTTGTTCAAGAATGGTTTGAGGAAAATAACAAAGTTCAAAAGTGTTGACCTGACCTCCAACAGCATTCTAGACCTTGGCGAGTCAAAACGATCCACCATATGGACAAAAATATTGGGACACCCACATGTTGACTTCCCATTCTAAATCCATAGGCATTAATATGGATTTATACCCCCGTTTCATCTTCTAGTTCATCCCGAAGATGTTCAGTGGGGAGTAATGGTCAGGGCTGTACGCAGGCCAGTTAAGTTTTTCCAAACAAAACTCATCCTACCATGCCTTTTTTAGACTTGGAAGCATACAATTCTCCAAAATGTTTTGGTATGCTGAATCATTAACCTTTCTTTTGACTGGAACTAAGGGGCTTAGGTCAACTCCTCAAAAACAGCCACATAGCATTATCCCTCCTGCATCAAAATTTACAGTTGGCACAATGCAGGTAACGTTCTCCTAGCAGTTGCCAAACCCAGACTCATCCATCAGACTGCCAGACAGAGCAGCGCAATTCGTCACTCCTCAGAATTAGTTTCCACTGCTCCAAAATCAAGTGTTGGCGTGCTTCTATCAGATGCTTGCCATTTTTCTTAGTGATGTTAGGCTTGCAGGCAGCTGCACAGCCATGGAAACTCATGCCATGAAGCTCTCAGCGCATACTTTTTGTGCTGATGTTAATGCCAGAGAAAGTTTGTAAATGTGCAGTTACTGAGTCAGCAGAGCATTGGTAACTTTTATGTACTATGTGACTCACTCGCCAACCCCATTGATGTAGTTCCTGAGACATTCCACTTGGAATAATACCACTCACAGTTGATGGTGGAATATCTAGGAAGAAAGAAATGTCACAAACTAACTTGTTGCAACAGTGACATCCTATAACAGTACCACGTCCAAATTCAATTGGCTCTTTAGAACAACCCATTCTTTCACAAATGCTTGTAATTGCAGACTGCATAGCTAGGAGCTTGGTTTTATAGACTGCGAAATAGGGACTGAATGAAAAACCTGAATTAAATGACTAATATTCCCAATACTTTTTTTCCCCATACAGTCTATCTTGCCAAGGACGAGCCTCCCTAGTGGGGACAAGAACCTCACCCGTGATGCTAGGGAGGCTCGGCCCCGCCTGCCATTGCTTCCCCCCCCTCCCCGACACCAGATGTTTTCATCCGCGCACGAGGTGGTGCGGATAATTATATTCCCTGTGAGAGGCCTGGCACATGGGGGGCAGTTTACAGTATTGGATAACCCCTTTAGTTCAGATGATGACATTCTCAGAGCATTTTGAGTCCTCCAGCTAAGGCCCCATTCACACAAAACACTTACGGTAGTGTGAATGGGGCCTAAATGTAATATGTTACCTGGACCCTGTGTTTACATCTCAGCAAAAGACTCACAGGGAAGGTCTGTAGATTCAGGTCTCTGCCTTCCGTTCCCAGCTGTAACATCACAGTTACATTCAATGCTGAGGTTTGCGCTGGACCTGTCTAGGGACACCGGGTCGAGGCCCAGAATGTGACAATTAATTGCCTTTTGGTTAACCCTCATGGGGGACTTAGAAGAAGTTAGGGTTATTCCCCTAAGGTGACACGCTCTGAGGATGTCAGGGAATTTTTGCAGGGGGTTTACCACAGTTGTCCCTAGAGGACCATGCACTTTTGGATGCCCCTTTACAGCTGGAGGAATTAGGGGAAGCAGTGAGATCCATAGCAAACTATAAGGCCCCAGGGATGGATGGTCTTTCTGACAAAATATATCAGAAATTTCAGGGTGAACTACTTCCTACTACAGGTATACAATTACTCTCTTGGAAGTAGGTGGCCTGCCAGCCTACTATGCCAGAAGCACTCATAGTGGTCTTATTTAAATCTGGGAAAGACCCTAAGGCTACTTTCACACTAGCGTTTTTAAATTCCGGTATTGAGTTACGTTATAGGGGCTCAATACTGGAAAAAACGCTTCAGTTTTGTCCCCATTCATTGTCAATGGGGACAAAACTGAACTGAAGGCAACGGAATGCTCCTGAAAGCATTCCGTTCCGTCTTCAGACCGGAGAACAAACCGCAGCATGCTGCGGTTTGCTCTCCGGTCCAGGCATCCGCACCAAGACGGATCCGGAATGACCCCCAATGCAAGTCAATGGGGACGGATCCGTTTGGTGTGGACACACCAGTAATCCGGATCTGTCCTCCATTGACTTGCAATGGGGGGTCATTCCGGATCCGGCTACAGAGATAGATACATACAGACAGACACATACCTCCCAACTTTTGAAAATTGCAAAGAGGGACAATGTGTGCCCTGCGCATCACGGCAGTTTTTTTCATACTAGGCCAACCCTCTAACTCCGCCCAAAGCATAATTACTGGAGCCCCTGCAGGAATTTTATTTCTTGCGCTTCATTGTCCATATAAATATTAGTACATAAATCATCAGATTATAGATATTTTAAGGTCCAAATTACACCAAATAATGAAGTTCTGATCTAATTTATAGGTATAGACACTTTAGTAAGGAGCAATTTAGTAAATTTATTAATGCACATTTATGCATTAATCCTCCAGGTCAAAAAGAGGGACATTTAAGGATAAAAGAGGGACAGAGGGACATGGGTCAAAAAGAGGGACACTTGGGAGGTATGCAGACATACAGACATACATACATACACACATACATACTCACATACTCCAGGGACGCCGGCAGCATATCTTCATGCGCCTCCTGCGCGCAGCTATGACGTTTCCCCACTGCGCCCAGCAGAGGGCGCTGTGGAGAATAGTCATCACTGCGCGCAGGAGGCGCGTGAAGACGTTCTGCCGGTGTCCCTGGCTGGAGTATGTAAGTATGTTTGTATGTATGTGTATGTATGTGTGTATGTTTGTCTGTGTCTTGTTCCAATGTGTGTGTCAACATGTGTGGGGCCGGAGCGCTGCTCCGGCTCCACACATGTATCAGCGGCAGTACGGATCCGTCGGCACCCTTTAGGTGCCGGATCCGTGCTGCCGCTAGTGTGAAAGTAGCCTTAGTCACCAGATTCTTATAGGCCTATTTTGCTGTTGCCTATGGATGGTGTTGGTTATGTGCTTATCTAAAGTGATACTATCAGTTATTAAACAAGATCAAACACGGTTTATGCCTCAGAAGTCCACCTCTATTAACATTTGCAGGGTTTTTACTAGTCTGCAGATACCATCAGATAACATGGGAGATAGGGCTATACAGAGGTCGCAATAACGCATAAAAAAGCGTCAGACGCGTTTTCAGGCAATTTTACTCCCTGAAAAAGTCTATGGTGTACCACTACGCCTTAGACTTTTCCCAGTTTTTCATCAGCGCAGTGAGTGCTGTGAACGGCACAGGCAGCACAGCAATGCTGCCTGTGCCTGAAATAGCCAATAACAAAGCTCCTTACAGCAAGGAGCTTTGTTATTGGTGCGCCAGAGCAATACAGGTCGGGTGAGGCAGAGGAAGCCGGCGGGAGCTGTAAGGAGGAGGGGCCAGCTCCCGGGGCTGGAAGGAGAGGGGGCGCGCAGAGCATGGACCCTGGGAAACAAAACAGGGCCGCTGGAGAGGTAAAGGGCCGCGGACTGATGTCTCTGGTGCCTGGGAGAAGAGCTGCCTCCAGCCTGTGTCCCCCCCGGGGGAGAGGGATGGGAGAGTTATGGCAGTGAAAAGCTGTCAGTCTTCAAGTGAGTGATTTTCCCCCTCCCCAACTATGGTTCTGTCCAGTCTCCCAGTTCTCTGCTACCCCTCTTCCTGTCACCCCACCAGTGACCCAGCTCTCGCCTCCTCTAGTGACCCTGCTCCCCCTGTCGCCCCTCTAGTGACCCTGCTCCCCCTGTCGCCCCTCTAGTGACCCTGCTCCCCCTGTCGCCCCTCTAGTGACCTTGCTCCCCCTGCAGGGTCAGGGAAGCTGAACAGACTCCACCGACTACAATGGGATCCGTTCTGTTTCCATTTGCGATCTGTCTTTTTACCAGACAAAAAACTCCTGCATACAAGGCTTTTTTGTCTGGTCTTTCAACAGAATCTGCAACAGAGGCTCCAAATACAGCCTCCAACACAGATGTGAGCAAGTGCAGGCCTGCGTATTATGTATTTTAATTACCGCAGATTTCGTACTCCTCCTCGGGTAAAAATACTCCTTAAAAATGGTCAGAGGAGTATTTTTACTCTTCTGAAAAAAACGTAGCGCGACCTCTGGGGCTATAACTTCTCTAGGCGCTGCCAAAGCCTACAATAGCTTAGATTGGAATTACCTTTAGTGCAAACTTGGTCATATGGGCTTTGGACAGCAGTTCATTTCCTGGTGTGAATAAGGGACAATGGGAGTCTATCTTCAATGTTTCGGGCGGCACGTGGCACTCAGCAAGGCTGCCCTTTGTCACCCTTGCTGTTGCAGTGTACGCAGCTCCTCTAATAAACAGGTGTTTCAATATGGTAATGTGTATAATAAGGTGGCTATGTATGCAGATGACACTCTGCTGCTTAGTTGACACATCCTTTTCTTTGACTGCTATATCTCTTATTGATAGATTTGGCTGGTTGTCTAGTATAACAATTAATTGGCACAAGTCCGCTTTGATGTTCATTGATGATCAGCCTAGATCACTTGTTATATTGGACAGAAATATCCCACGTGTGGAAAATGTTAAATACCTGGGAATAAATGTGTCAACTAGACTGTCGGACTTTGAAGATCTGAACCTCACTGCATTGCTGACAAAGTTCCGTACTAAGATTAAATCCTGGTGCAAACCTTATCTTTCTGTAGTGGGCAGAACAAAACTTGCACACTATAGGCAAGACCATGGGAGCGCACATAGGCTGGTGCTTTTCCCTATATGTGCAAGCACGAACACCGCTGATGGATGAACCATGGAAACAAGCAGTGTATAATGCGATGGAAAAATGAATCCAGCCCGCAATGGAGGAAATAATGATAATAAAAATACATTAGTAAGTGGCTTGTATTAACTTCCTCTATATAATAAATGCTATTTGCTGAAGTGAGACAACCCCTTTAAATGGTGCTTTTGGAGGTGCATAGGTCGAGGTCAGAAATGGGGAATCCTTTACTGCGCATTATGTATTTGGTTTGGAAAAAGATCAAACCTTTGAAAGGAGTTACAGGAATCACAGAGTATGCCCCACTGTGGCGCAATCCCTCTGTGACGGAATATGGATCTCTTGGATGATGGGACCTTCCAATCGTTTACTGGCTTTCAGGATGCCTATCGCATTCCCCATCAACATTTTTATTGATACTTGTTAATACGGCTTATACTACTCTGCATTTCATAGTCTTGGGAGGAAAGAAGAGGGATGATATCTATGGTAAATCAGATGCCGCTTAATACATTTTCAGAGTCGCACCCACTGATCCCTATGCATAAATGGGAGCAAGATTTGGGTGACATCTCGCAAAGGCAATGTTCTGATATTTTGGAAGCAGTGCCTTTATCCTCTATGAGTGAAAGTGGGAAGCTTTCACAGTTAGTTATGGTCCACAGAGTGTACAAAACACCAGTATTTTTACACCAGACAGGTGTCAGATCTGACGCAAAATGTCCTTGTTGCTTGGTGGAACCAGCAGATCTGATACATATGTTATGGCACTGTACAGTGTTAGATTCCTTCTAGAGGGACATTGTAGCTTTAATACAAAAGGCTTTCTCAGTTAAGATACAGCAGCATCCAAAGGTGTGCATCTTGGGGTACATGGCAGACATAGGGACTGAAGCAATGGCTCAAGTGGCCATAGGTCAACTGCTATATGTGGCCAGGAAATTAATAGCTCCACATTGGACCCAAATGGCTCCCCCGACAGTTGAGGAATTTAAGACTAAAGTCAATACTATGCTGATGTATGAAAAGTCGGTCTTTAAGAAAAGGGGTTGTCCTCTTAAAGGGGTATTCTCATCACAGACAATGGAGGCATATCGCTAAGTTATGCCCCCATTGTCTGATAGGTGCAGGTCCCAACTCTGGAACCTGCACCTACACCGAGAACGGAGCGGGGAAGGTGACGAAGAGCGCACTGCGCATGCGCAGCCACCCTCCATTCATTTCTATGGGGCTACCGAAAATAGCCGAGCGCTCCGCCACCTTCCCAGCTCCGTTCTCGGTTTAAAAAAAAAAACACTAACTGCCCCACAGTGCATACGGCTGTAAAACATATTATACAAGAGAAAAAAAGAGGTCTAAAAGAATGTATAAATGTGGAAATATCCAATGGAAACAAAGAAAAAAGTCCAGCTCAGGAGTACAGTATATGTCTATGCGTTTTGGACCCTACAATTTTGGTCCTTTCTTTGGGGTCTGAAACACGTAGCAATATACTGTACTCCTGATGGATTTTACTGCTTGAAATAAAGAAGTTGTTATTTAAGGAGCTGAACTTTTTTCTTCGTTTCCATTGGATATATTGCAGCCGAGTCCAGGCTGTGTTCGTGCTCCAGAGGACTTAAGTGCAGGTGAGCGCTGCAAGTGGACATTGCTATTTTTTGTTACATTTCCACATTTATAATACAAAACAAACAAAAGACACCAGCTAAAGCAATACCTACCTCAGCTTCATCAAATGTCAAGAGCAAGTCTGAAGTGCCTGACAGTATTCCACGGGAACCATCAATGAGATAATCACGAGCTGGGACAGAGTATGGGTCAGCATGCAGCATTTGAGCAGCTTGGACCAGCTTGGCACACGCATTTTCTACTCTATGAGAAGAATATAAATACTCTTAGGGTACAATTCTGTTATCACTTGCACTAAATGATAATTCTTTCTATGGCTTGATTTTGCATTTTGTTCTGTTGCTGTAACACTGGCATCACATGTAGGGGTACCCAATACAGATGTTGTAATGGCACTACCTCTGGATAGGGCCACTTGGTGCTGTCAGCCATGTACACCAACATGTTTACAATTCTGATGGTTTTGTTACTGGAAAGAAGCAACGAGATATCTGACAGACATAGCCTTAGTAACCAGAAAATCACCAGAAAGAGCCTTATGCAAATGATGGAGAAGCAGAAGATAACACAATTGTGAATGCAGCCCTAGGCTGTAAAACAGGTTACAATCCAAGATCAGGATGGTATGCTAAGCTCAACTTTCCATATAAATCAGCCCCTAGCAGTGGTGATGTGCATATACACTGCACAGTTCCGGTCCTGTGGGGCCTGAAAATAGTGGAGACGACAGCTGCAGACTCTGCCACTGGAAGCTATTGAAAAGTAAGTGGCGTTTTTTTAGCAGTCTCACCAGCCATCCTGCAAAAGTTGTTTTGTTTCAGACCCCTTCATAGCTATTTAAAGGAATATGTTGAATGCACATGTAAATGTTGCAAAACAATTATATATTAATGTGAAAAAATAAACGTCATACACAATTCAAAGAACACTGCTGTTGAAGTTGTTCTTTGCATGCTGCATAAAAGTTGAAACTGGAAGCACTGTACCCCAGAACTTAGGGTAGCCTAAATATACAAAAATAAAATAAAGACGTTTTTCCCCCCATATGACTACGGCCATAAAGGAAGCGTTTAATTTCCATTTTTTTCAGTTACTGAGCGAAATACTCTGTATGGTGCAAATCCGTTTCAGACATATGCCTCTATCGAACAGTGCAATTCTAAGATTTTCCCAATACTATAATTATATTGACGGGTCAGGTTCCTTGTGTATAACTTACTTGATGAAGGCAGGAGGCATGTCCCTTTTCATAATCTGATCTTCAGTTGTCTGAACCGTCTCTTTGCCAACCTTAAAGAAATTAAAAACAATGTTAGCAACGCACAGGGTGGAAGAAAGTGAAGAATATATAATACAATAATTGAAGATCATGTGATTATTATTTGACATCCACAGTGTGAGGGAAAGACAAAGGCGTCTATTTTGATTTATTAAATTTATATTTATATACACTCACCGGCCACTTTATTAGGTACACCTGTCCAACTGCTCGTTAACACTTAATTTCTAATCAGCCAATCACATGGCGGCAGCTCAGTGCATTTAGGCATGTAGACATGGTCAAGACAATCTCCTGCAGTTCAAACCGAGCATCAGTATGGGGAAGAAAGGTGATTTGAGTGCCTTTGAACGTGGCATGGTTGTTGGTGCCAGAAGGGCTGGTCTGAGTATTTCAGAAACTGCTGATCTACTGGGATTTTCACGCACAACCATCTCTAGAGAATGGTCCGAAAAAGAAAAAAAAACCAGTGAGCGGCAGTTCTGTGGGCGGAAATGCCTTGTTGATGCCAGAGGTCAGAGGAGAATGGGCAGACTGGTTCGAGCTGATAGAAAGGCAACAGTGACTCAAATTGCCACCCGTTACAACCAAGGTAGGCAGAAGAGCATCTCTGAACGCACAGTACGTCGAACTTTGAGGCAGATGGGCTACAGCAGCAGAAGACCACACCGGGTGCCACTCCTTTCAGCTAAGAACAGGAAACTGAGGCTACAATTTGCACAAGCTCATCGAAATTGGACAGTAGAAGATTGGAAAAACGTTGCCTGGTCTGATGAGTCTCGATTTCTGCTGCGACATTCGGATGGTAGGGTCAGAATTTGGCGTCAACAACATGAAAGCATGGATCCATCCTGCCTTGTATCAACGGTTCAAGCTGGTGGTGGTGGTGTCATGGTGTGGGGAATATTTTCTTGGCACTCTTTGGGCCCCTTGGTACCAATTGAGCATCGTTGCAACGCCACAGCCTACCTGAGTATTGTTGCTGACCATGTCCATCCCTTTATGACCACAATGTACCCAACATCTGATGGCTACTTTCAGCAGGATAATGCGCCATGTCATAAAGCTGGAATCATCTCAGACTGGTTTCTTGAACATGACAATGAGTTCACTGTACTCAAATGGCCTCCACAGTCACCAGATCTCAATCCAATAGAGCATCTTTGGGATGTGGTGGAACGGGAGATTCGCATCATGGATGTGCAGCCGACAAATCTGCGGCAACTGTGTGATGCCATCATGTCAATATGGACCAAAATCTCTGAGGAATGCTTCCAGCACCTTGTTGAATCTATGCCACGAAGAATTGAGGCAGTTCTGAAGGCAAAAGGGGGTCCAACCCGTTACTAGCATGGTATACCTAATAAAGTGGCCGGTGAGTGTATAACTTGCACTTAGATTGAAGGGGGATTTAGCTTTGAGAGGCAGAAGTATAAAGTCCATGCTGACCATTCCTTTTCTTATCTAAAACTAAACATAGCCAATATATCAATAACAGCACATGGACTTGAATACTTGAACGTGTATGAGGCCTACTGGATACATACTTTATAAACCCTTTTTCCAAAGGGTCTCACCAGGGAATATGAAATACAGAATCTGTAATATTACAAAAACGCCCGTCTGACCATTTACTTTTCTTGTTTTCATAATAACGCTTAGAGTACATATTAAGTGGATTCTATCTGACTAACCATATTTTATCCTAGGCCTATTAAAGTCCGACCTACAGCCGCAGATTGGTATCCTTTTCCTTAGTTTGTTCCTACATTTTTTATATTTGCCTTTCTTCAATCCATACTCTTTTTATCCACTTTCCTGACTCCTCTGCTCTCACCAATTCGATTCTCCCTTTTGCTACTTTTCTCTAAGCCTATTTTCTTTCTCGTTCTGTTAGTCCTATTTCCATGCCTTTCCCTTCTTTTCTCCATCTATTTTTATTTTTAGATTTTTATTTGTTATTTTCCTTATTCTTTGCCCTCTCTTTTTAATACATTTTTTAAAAATTATTTTAGCATTTTCACATGTTTATTTCTACTTTACTTCCTCTCATTCTATTCTTTTTCATTTTGCCTCTTTTCCACTATATTATTCTCTTTTTCCTTTTCGCTTCATATGCCATCTTTAATTTGTCCCCCTTCATATTACCCCTTATCCATATACATCAGTCTCGTTTTCAGTCTCGTTCCTAGCCCGTTTGTTTCCTCCCTTTCCCTCAATTCCACATACATTTCACACATCACCGCATCTTCTCCCTCTCCCACCACGCCCCCTTCTCTTCTTTCGGCTTTGAGCAGGCCGATTACATCCACTTCCTGGTTTTGCATTCCAGAGTGGAACGCATCAGCATATGGAACGCACTTGCGTTCCACCGGCCTAACTAGTTCCGGCATCCAGCTCGCAGTCGCCGCCCGTTCTGCTCCAAAGGGCGTGCTGCATATACTTAAAGGAGCGTTAACATGTGCCTCAACAGGGCGCACTTACCATGGGTCATAGACCATTTTTCAACTAGCGCCAGCACATTCTCCAATCCTATACTGTTCTTTCCTTCCTCCATTTTGCGGCTTTGGTAAGTGTACTAATTCTCCTTAACTGGTTTGTCCTAGATGTTCTCCATAGGATCCACATTATTGTTCTCACCAATCTGATGTTATACCATTTTAAGTGTACCAGGTCTCTTTAACCGGCTGGTCCTAGATGGCCTCCATAGGATGTTGTTCTCACCAACCTGACGTTTTACTTACCTATACACGTGGGTCCTGGATGAAGTCAGCGTTTTCCTATAGCATGTTGTAAAGCATGTTAACATAGTATGTTATATGTTTCGTCATGTAGATTATGTGATCTCTATATGCATTATGCGATCTGATTGTATCAAACACCTTGGCTATTGTACCGTATCGTCTTTACTGGGTTACCCTATGTTGAGAGGTTCATATCCATCTACTCGTATTGTTACCCGTGAATTTTTGCTGTCATATACACTCACCGGCCACTTTATTAGGTACACCATGCTAGTAACGGGTTGGACCCCCTTTTGCCTTCAGAACTGCCTCAATTCTTCGTGGCATAGATTCAACAAGGTGCTGGAAGCATTCCTCAGAAATTTTGGTCCATATTGACATGATGGCATCACACAGTTGCCGCAGATTTGTCGGCTGCACATCCATGATGCGAATCTCCCGTTCCACCACATCCCAAAGATGCTCTATTGGATTGAGATCTGGTGACTGTGGAGGCCATTTGAGTACAGTGAACTCATTGTCATGTTCAAGAAACCAGTCTGAGATGATTCCAGCTTTATGACATGGCGCATTATCCTGCTGAAAGTAGCCATCAGATGTTGGGTACATTGTGGTCATAAAGGGATGGACATGGTCAGCAACAATACTCAGGTAGGCTGTGGCGTTGCAACGATGCTCAGTTGGTACCAAGGGGCCCAAAGAGTGCCAAGAAAATATTCCCCACACCATGACACCACCACCACCAGCTTGAACCGTTGATACAAGGCAGGATGGATCCATGCTTTCATGTTGTTGACGCCAAATTCTGACCCTACCATCCGAATGTCGCAGTAGAAATCGAGACTCATCAGACCAGGCAACGTTTTTCCAATCTTCTACTGTCCAATTTCGATGAGCTTGTGCAAATTGTAGCCTCAGTTTCCTGTTCTTAGCTGAAAGGAGTGGCACCCGGTGTGGTCTTCTGCTGCTGTAGCCCATCTGCCTCAAAGTTCGACGTACTGTGCGTTCAGAGATGCTCTTCTGCCTACCTTGGTTGTAACAGGTGGCAATTTGAGTCACTGTTGCCTTTCTATCAGCTCGAACCAGTCTGCCCATTCTCCTCTGACCTCTGGCATCAACAAGGCATTTCCGCCCACAGAACTGCCGCTCACTGGATGTTTTTTCTTTTTCGGACCATTCTCTGTAAACCCTAGAGATGGTTGTGCGTGAAAATCCCAGTAGATCAGCAGTTTCTGAAATACTCAGACCAGCCCTTCTGGCACCAACAACCATGCCACGTTCAAAGGCACTCAAATCACCTTTCTTCCCCATGCTGATGCTCGGTTTGAACTGCAGGAGATTGTCTTGACCATGTCTACATGCCTAAATGCACTGAGTTGTCGCCATGTGATTGGCTGATTAGAAATTAAGTGTTAACGAGCAGTTGGACAGGTGTACCTAATAAAGTGGCCGGTGAGTGTATTGTTTGATTATCCTTAATTTTCCACTCATTTATATCTTCTTTGTATGTAATTTTCACTAGTGTCTGATGAAGGCTATATGCCGAAAACGTTTACACGAATCGAACAGGCAGCCGCTGTTGTATACTACTTAAATAAAGAATCTACACGTTCAAGTATTCAAGTCCATGTGCTGTTATTGATATATTGGCTACAACCAGGGTGGGAACCCTATAACAGCCTTTATAAGCATAGTGCAACAAAGCTCCGCTAAAACTATACATAGTAACTTAAAGTTTGTCTGCACAAGGACACCTCTATTGTGTTAGCCTGTGTATAAATATGTGCACTGCTCATTGAAATAGAGAGGCCATTATGGGAAACACAACTGCTGTGTCTCTGTGTCTTGACCTCGAGCCGGCTCACTCAACTTCAGAACTATTAGGACACCGCATCACATCAGAAGGTTGGTTTGCGATAACAGAAAAGTCCATTTCAAGGGAAAGATCATTAAAATGTGAGAAAAAAAAAAAAAAAAACTTGTTGAAAGGATGGACCATGAAGCAGCATTATCTTGCATTTTTCAAGCACATAGTCTTACAAGAATTATCAAATTTCAAACCAAATGTTTAAAACATTAGGACATCAAAAATGAAGTTTTGTTCACATTTGCTTAGTGACTCACGTGGAAAAATCATATGATGAATCAGTTACAACATCATACAATGCTATAAACAGCCAAGAAGCTACTGTACACATCACTGACCATGCACCAGCCACAGTGCTATAAAACAGTAAAAAGATCTAGCATCAAATGCTGTACATTCACAACAATTGTCTGCAGGAAATCACCAGTGTGCTGTACATCTCCCTTTGACCTCAGAGAATACAACCTCACTTGTCTTTCCAGCTATGAATTGGAGGAAGCTGGAAGCTGGAGAATGAGTTTCTTACACAGTAGCGATGTGATGCCCCATTACCACATCTTTCCAGTTGAATACACCAATACACACAGAAAGAATCAGTGGTAACTGTCAGACACAGCAGAATGGAGCCCCTATTTTCATGTCTTCAATGCAGAGATGTAGAAATGGGAATCACTAGTGTTAATGTAACCAACTTCATCTTGCCACAGTTGTTAAAGGGGTTGTCTCATCTTGCCTAATGGGGGCATATCGCTAGGATATGCCCCCATTGTCTTATAGGTGCGGGTCCCACCGTTGGGACCCGCACCTATATCGAGAACGGGGCCCCGCAAGGTGGTGGCTGGAGGACTCCGGTCCGGCCACCACCAAGCCGGCTCCCCATAGAAATGAATGGGAGCGCACCGCGCTTGCGCGGCCACCGCTCCTATTCATTTCTATGGAGCCGACGGAAATAGCCGAGCCAGCGCTCGGCTATCTTCGCCGGCCACATTGAAAATGAATGGAGGCGGCTGCGCATGCGCAGTGCGCCCCCGTTCGCTTTCGGGGCCCCGTTCTCGATATAGGTGCGGGTCCCAGCGGTGGGACCCGCACCTATAAGACAATGGGGGCATATCCTAGCGATATGCCCCCATTAGGCAAGATGAGACAACCCCTTTAATGTAACTGACTCCATCTCGTCTCTAAGCAAACTTTTCCAAACTGCTTAAGGACATTCCAGTATAAAGTGTGGAAGGAGGTGGTGGGCAACAAGACTTGTTTAGGTTGCCAAGGGCTATGGCGAGACCACACAAACCTCGTCCACACATTCCACCATAACCTGCTCACTCTGTCCTGACATGAGGCTATCATGCCCTGTTATCTGTAATCTGATTGGTCAGTGTCCTATATCATAAATCTTTGATTGGCTTTGTGTTTGTGTATTTATGTATAAATAAACACTGAGGAAGGGGAAACCCGGACTCTATTGTACACCAACTCTGTGTGTGCTTGATGTCCCCCGGCCGGTGAATCGCTTGAACCTTAACAACTTCATTTTTAATAGAGGAAGCTACTCTAACACTAGTCAGATTTGTCTTTCAGAAGTCAAGGGAAACTGGGAATTTGAATAGCAGCTACATTTATTAACCCCTTCCCGACCGCCGCCGTACATGTACGGCGCGCGGGCGGTGCGGGGACATGACGCCCGCTCGCGGGTGCGGCGGGCGTCATGGCCGGCAAGTCTCTGCTGTTTCTAACAGCAGAGACTTGCCGCATCTTACCTCCGTCTGCGGAGACTTCCAGGGCCTTCTGATGCCGTGATCACACGTGATCACGGCATCAGGATGCGTCTGAACCCGGAAGCCCACGCTTCCGGGTGGTGTACAGACGCCCCGATTGGCCAATCGGGGTGTCTGTACACCATATGAAAACTGTAATCCTCGCTGGTGAGGATTACAGTTTTCAAACTGCAATTCTTATTCTGGCCACTAGATGGCAGGCCAGGATAAGAAATGAGCAATTCATGGTTTTAACTGCATCTAGTAAATCCATGATTGCTCATAAAGAAAAAAAACAAAACACAATAGATCAGATGATATTTGAACTTTAAAATAATCACAGAAAAATTAAAAAAAATGTTAAAAAATATATAAAAAATAAAAAAGATATAAAAGTTCAAATCACCCCCCTTTCCGTATAAGTAAAAAATAAATACCTAAATAACAATAAATATAGACATCATGGGTATCACCGTGACCGAAAACGCCCGTACTTTTAAAATATAAAAAAAAAATTTCAATACGGCGAATTGTGTGGCGGAAAAAAGCGTCCAAATGGCGATTCGCAGTTTTTTGTCCCTTTTTTTTTTCTAAAAAAATTAAATAAAAAGTGATCAAAAAGTCATACACACCCCAGAATGGTATCAATAAAAACTTCAGACCGCCCCGCAAAAATGAGCCCCCATACAGCTCTGTACACATAAATACCAAAAAGTTATAGGGGTCAATATATGACAAGGAAAAAAAAAAAAAAAAAAAAAAAAAAAAAAAAAGGGCAACTTTCTAATTATTTTATCACCATCTAAACGCAGGAAAAACTATACATATTAGGTATTGCCGGATTCGTACTGACCAGTAGAATGAAAGTAACCGGTCAGTTTTAATGCACATCGAACGCTGTAAATAAGAAACCCGTAGAACTGTAGCGGAATAGCGGTTTTCTTGCAATTTCACCCCATTTGGAATTTTTTTCCCCGCTTCCCACTACACCATATGTAATATTAAATGGTGGAGTTGGAAAGTACAACTTGTCCCGCAAAAAACAAGCCCTCATACAGCTATGTGAACAGAAAAATAAAAGAGTTATGGCTGTTTGAAGGCAGGGAGCGCAAAACGAAAATGCAGAACCGAAAAAACCTCCGGTCGTGAAAGGGTTAAAGAAAGGGATCACATTGTCAACTTAACAGAAAAGGAAAACTGAAGGACTGTGTTAATGTTTCTTATCAAAAAGACAATGCCAGTACATCAGTGAAGATGCCCCCACAGTGCCCTCAATAATGTACCAGTAAGAAGTGGCCCCATAGATGCTGCCCCCACAGTGCCCCCAATAATGTGCCAGTACCAAGTGTCCCCAGTAGATGCCCCCACAGTGGAAGCGCTCATCTCCCTGTCCCCTGCCACCGCCACTGCGACCCGGCAAACATCGATTCAGGGCCCGGTGGTTGGGGACCACTGCCATAGACTACAACAGTATTCTATTGCAGTATATAATAGAAGTGACCAGAAGATCACATGTACCTAAGGGGACTAAAAAGTACAGGAAAAAATAAATAAATAACTTTCTTACATAAACAATTTTTTAAAGAGGACCTTTCATGGTTTTTATTTAGTTTAGATAAATACCTTTCGTTCCCGGGTATCCCCCCGCTGATGCTGCGGTCCTGCATGTTTTTTTTTAAAATATCGCTCCTATGCCCCACTGTGCCCCCTGTAGCTTTCGCGCTCAGTATGTAAATCCTGAGAATCGGTACAGGGAGGAGGAGACGGCAGAGTTTCTCAATGGGCGTCTCCTTCTCCCTGGCTGTGCCGCGGTCCAATCACTGTGTAGAGCGTAGGAGAGGGGGGCACAGCGGGGCGTAGGAGCGATATTTTTTTAAAAAACAGAGAGGGTTGCAGTATCAACAGGGGATACCCTGGAACGAAAGGTATTTATCTAAACTAAATAAAAACCATGAAAGGTCCTCTAAGTATGAAAAGAGAAACCCATAGAAGAATGGCGGAATTATGTTTTTTCTTTTATCAACTGTGTAAGGGTATTTTTCAGTTATTATTATCCTCCTTTAAAGAGGACCTTTCACCACTCCTAAAATGCCAGTTTTAATAGCTTCATACATTCCGCATGTAATAACAATTCTGGAACATCTATTCTTATGACTCTTATGTTGTGCCATAACTTTATTATTTACACTAGAAGTTATGAATTAATTGCTAGCAGTCTGCATGCAGTAAGGGTACAGAGGGGTGGTAACCAGTTGAGGGCGTGTACCTGCACAGTCTGACTCTATCCAATCAGTGCTGCCATTTTCAGACTGTGCAGGTACACGCCCACAACTGGTTACCACCCCCCTGTACCCTTACTGAAGGCTAATACCAATTCATTCATAACTTCTAATAGAAATAATAAAGGAATGGCACAAAATAGTCATAAGAATAGATGCTCCAGAATTGTTATTACAGGGGGAATGCATGAAGCTATTAAAACAGGCATGTCAGGAGTGGTGACAGGTCCTCTTTAATTCAATTTTTATTATATTCCATGAATTTAGTTACTTAAAGGGTATATTACACCTGCCGATATTTCAGTACATGATTGATAACGAGTGTTTGTAGTAACGCTTGTTAACAATCATCTGGCAGCCTAAGGCTACTTTCACACTTGCGGTAGCCTTTTCCAGCAGGCTGTTCAGGCTGTTTTATCTTTAATATATTTATTTCACATTTATTCATTTAGCCTGTTTAAGTTTATCTAATCTGAAATATTTTAATTAACGTTAAAACACCACCCTGTAGTCCATAGTCCTAAATATGCATACTTTTTTTTGGATTACAGTAAAAGCAAAGACAACAATAAAAAAAAGGATTCTACAATAAATGCAATCTATGCAACATAAAAATTAAACCTATCAGTAATTAAGTATAATTATTCCCCTTTCATAGTGACAAAAATACAATATTCTTCGCAGTAACCTGGTGAAAGCCCCTCTGAAACATTATACCCAATTCTGTTTATGAGTACCAATGCATGATGAGTAGTTACTTCCTTACATGGCAAACTTTAAAACCTAACATGCTTTCCTTATTCAGCTTGAGATGAAGACAGACAAGCCACAAACATCAGGTTCTACTAACAGAGTAGAGTTTCAAGAGAACAACGGGAAACAGGTCAAAGTGGGCAGAAGAGATAGCTACCCACTGACACATTCTGCTGTCACTCACTTTATCAGGATGAGCTAAATTAGAATGACCTTTACACTACAATTTCTCAGTCATTATCCTGTCAGAGAGCAAGCCCATAAAAAACCAGAGAGAACTTAAGTTGTCGCTGAGGACATTCAACCTACTCTGAGCCAACAGAGACCTGACCACCCACCTATCTTCAGACATAGACACATCAACTGTGTGATCAATGCGACAAGGTGACAAACTTTCTAAAGGAAAACATCGAACTACTTTACTACTGTCTGAGTTATTTTTTTTGTCCTTTGTATGTTTCTAACTAGTCAAATACAACAGCTTTCCCATACACTTTGTGCTTCTAAACTTGCTGGTTTCTCAGAGTTCTTTCAGGGTCACATAACCTGTGATGTCAGCTTCCCTGCCTGCTAATCTTGTATTGGTGCACAAGCAGATAAGAGCCTGGACACCAGACATCACTGTGCTGGCCACGCCCCCCTGCCAGGCTCCTGCTCTCTGGATTCTTTCAGATAAAACATTAACCCCTTCAGCCAGAACACACTCAAGGCTTTACAACAGCAGCTGCAGGTGTACAGTCATGGCCAAAAGTTTTGAGAATGATACAAATATTAACTTTTACAAAGTCTACTGCTTCAGTTTTTATAATGGCAATTTGCATATACTCCAGAATGTTATAAAGAATGATCAGCTTAACAGCAATTACTTGCAAAGTCAATATTTGCCTAGAAAATGAACTTTATCCCCCAAAACACATTTCAACATCATTGCAGCCCTGCCTTAAAAGGACCAGCTAACATCGTTTCAGTGATTGCTCCATTAACACAGGTGTGGGTGTTGATGAGGACAGGGCTGGAGATCAATCTGTCATGATTAAGTAAGAATGACACCACTGGACACTTTAAAAGGAGGCTGGTGCTTGGCATCATTGTTTCTCTTCTGTTAACCATGGTTATCTCTAAAGAAACACGTGCAGTCATCATTGCACTGCACAAACATGGCCTAACAGGGAAGAGTATCGCAGCTAGAAAGATTGCACCTCAGTCAACAATCTATCGCATCATCAAGAACTTCAAGGAGAGAGGTTCCATTGTTGCCAAAAAGGCTCCAGGGCGCCCAAGAAAGACCAGCAAGCGCCAGGACCGTCTCTTAAAAGTGTTTCAGCTGCGGGATCGGGCTACCAGCAGTGCAGAGCTTGCTCAGGAATGGCAGCAGGCAGGTGTGAGTGCATCTGCACGCACTGTGAGGCGGAGACTCTTGGAGCAAGGCCTGGTCTCAAGGAGGGCAGCAAAGAAGCCACTTCTCTCCAGAAAAAACATCAGGGACAGACTGATATTCTGCAAAAGGTACAGGGAGTGGACTGCTGAGGACTGGGGTAAAGTCATTTTCTCTGATGAATCCCCTTTTCAATTGTTTGGGACATCTGGAAAACAGCTTATTCGGAGAAGACGAGGTGAGCGCTACCACCAGTCTTGTCTCATGCCAACTGTAAAGCATCCTGAAACCATTCATGTGTGGGGTTGCTTCTCAGCCAAGGGAATCGGCTCTCTCACAGTCTTGCCTAAAAACACAGCCATGAATAAAGAATGGTACCAGAATGTTCTCCGAGAGCAACTTCTCCCAACCGTCCAAGAGCAGTTTTTGGCGATCAACAATGCCTTTTCCAGCATGATGGAGCACCTTGCCATAAAGCAAAGGTGATAACTAAATGGCTCAGGGAACAAAACATAGAGATTTTGGGTCCATGGCCTGGAAACTCCCCAGATCTTAATCCCATTGAGAACTTGTGGTCAATCATCAAGAGACGGGTGGACAAACAAAAACCTACAAATTCTGACAAAATGCAAGCATTGATTGTGCAAGAATGGACTGCTATCAGTCAGGATTTGGTCCAGAAGTTGATTGAGAGCATGCCAGGGAGAATTGCAGAGGTCCTGAAGAAGAAGGGTCAACACTGCAAATATTGACTTGCTGCATTAACTCATTCTAACTGTCAATATAAGCTTTTGTTACTCATAATATGATTGCAATTATATTTCTGTATGTGATAAAAACATCTGACAAACACACATAAAAACCAGAGGGCAGCAGATCATGTGAAAATATAATATTTGTGTCATTCTCAAAACTTTTGGCCATGACTGTAAAGAGACACAGGATCTGCCCTCCTCATCCTACAGACACAGAGCTGACTGGAGCTGATCTGGAGGAGATCTGCAAAGTATTGCACAAGAACAGGTAGTGTTTCAGCAGTGTCATTGTACAGCTGGGACTTGTAGTCCCACACATACAACATGCTGGTGAGTATTCCTGCAGACATGTCACTCAGGGCAGCTCTTGTATTCAGTCCCTTTGCAGAGCAAGGAGGGGGAGGGGCAGAGATTGTTATTAGTGCAGGTAAACAAAGGCCAGAAGAGAACCAGGGAAATTAGGAAATATAGATTTTTTTTTGCCTAAAACTTGCTTAACTTAGTTATATATTGCTGCCCATCAGATTTACAGTACTATATTTATTTTTTCATAACTCGGACAACCCCTTTAACATACAAATGTGCACTCTGCAACAAGTACGTATACCCAAGTCTTAAACCATCAAGAAAGAATACCTGAAAACATAATTAAAAGGGGAATTTAACTAGTTCTCAATGCACAGTGTTTTTTAAAGTCACTTTTTATGTACAAGTTTATTTATTGTCTTATTTTGTTTTGTGACATTTAAAACATGTTTGGTGTGGTTTTCAAGTACTATACATAAGTGTATGGGAAAACAGCCAGAATATACCACATTTGAAAAAAGTCCCATTTGCACAAAAACAAAAGAAAAAAAAAAAAAACTGCTGTGTGTGAAACAACCAGCTACACAGAGAGTAAGGCCCCATTCACAAGACCATATGTATTCCGTGATCCGTATAAAAACGGAAGACATACGGAAAGTCTTCCGTAGTGTTCCGCATTTTTGCGGACCCATTGACTTTAATGGGGCTACGGACGTGATTTTGTGGCCAAGTATAGGACATGTTTCATTTTTTTGCGGGAGAACTTCTGTAATAAACGGATGCGGAATGCACACGGTGTGCATTCCGCATTTTTTTTTCTCCTATGGAAAAATGAATGGGTCCGTATGGTTCCGCATCTTATCCGCAAAAATGCGGATAAGATGCGGAAATGTACATACGGTCGTGTGAATGGGGCCTTAGTATTGTACAATCAGTTGTTTAAACACGCTCTGGTGCAGGAACCAGACACCAGAACTACACACTAACCAAAACACAGTGGATGGAGCTGTGCAGTTCCAATGCCTCGTCTGGTGCTTGTGAAAACAGCTTATCAACAAGGGTGCCAGGAGATGGTCCCCTGCTGATCTGATATTGATGACCTAGCCTAACTATATGTCATTAGAGATTATCCTGGAAAAGATCACAACGTCAATATAGGTCATCATTATCAAATAAGCGGAGGTCCAAGTCCTGGCATCCCCGCCGGTCAGCTGTTTCAAGTGCCGCACCTGAGAATATACCACATACCTTGCCCCATGCAGGTTAACTGCCACGGATCTCGGCGTCATACAGGTCGGGTGCCGGCTATGTGATTCTTTCACCGGCACCTGCCTCCTGTATTTGTATTAATGGTTTAGTTCTTTACATTGGTGTCGCAGTGCACCCAAACCCCCACCCCTGTATTAAAAACATTGGTGGCGCAGCGCACTGCCCCCCACCCCACTCAGTATTATGATCATTGGTGGCAGTGGCCACAGAGTCCCCGCCCCCCTCCTCATTGGGGGCAGTGGCAGTTCTGATCGGAACCCCAGCAGTATAATCGCGGGGCTACTGAAGCCCTGGCTGCCATGGTAACCTCCCTGCTGCTGTGTGCACAATAGAGCTCTATTAGGGTGAATAGGACAAGGGTTCTAGCCCCTATGGGGGCTAATAGTAAATAAAAAGTAAAAAAAAAAGCTTAAAAAAACAAACACCAAAATATTAAGTTTAATCCCCACCTTTCCAATTTTACATATCTAATATATAAAGCTGAATGTATGTATGCATGTGTATATCAGCTAAAGGTATCTGCACCGTCAGAGCTACAATCACGAAATTTGGCACACAGGTACATCAGGTGTCCAGGAAGGTTTTAGAACAGGTCTCAGCTCTCCAGGACATACCGTTCCTGAGATATTCCCAAAAAATGCATTAAACAATCGAAGTCTGGTCACATGACCCTTATCAGCTAATAGAAGCTTGCAGGCTAGGGCTACAAGGCGACAGTTGTTGCACGACACCCGTCGCAGCCAGGATCTCTGAGTAGTGGGGATCCCATAGAGATGAATGGGATCGCCGCGGCAGTCGCAAGAAATCTCCACACACACACACACACACAGATTCACACCAGGTTTCCATAACAACACAGCCATTTTCCTTCACTGCTGTAGGTGAGCTTTCAAGGGGCAGGGTGCTGTGGATGACACTGTTAAAGGGGGTATTCCGGTTACCATAAATATAACTTATGTTTTAGACTAATTCATAATCATTACCTAATATAATGTAAATTTCACATATTTACCATTCAGTAGTAATAAAAGATTTTTTCTTTCACTGCTACCCACTGTGTTTCCTCATAAATTACCATGGCATCGATCTGTAATTCAGGCCAGCCTCAAAAGAAGGACTTAAAAGCCCTGCCCCCAGGCCCCGCAAAGCCACGCCCCCTCCAACTCAGCAGCCAATGGGGATTGAAAAAAATTAAGGTACAAATCAACTTCTGTCAGCTGCAGGGGTGGGAGAGAGGGTGATTTTTTTCCCTGCAGCTCATGCTCAGACTGCACAGTGCTGCTGTCTGAGAGTGAGCCGTTCAAAAGGACATCCCTGTGTCCATCCAGGCCCTGCGCCGGGCGTAGGACAAGGAGTCTGAAAGCCAGACTGTCCGGCCTAAAACCAGACCTCTGGCCAACCTAGGGGCAGGCTGATGTGGAGGTCACAGTTAAAGCGGAGGCCGCTGTGGATGTTACTGTGTGCTGTGTGGGATTGAGCTGTTCAAAAGGACATCCCTGTGTCCGTCTGGCAAAACACGGGGAGTCTGAAAGCCGGACTGTCCAGCCTAAAACCAGACCTCTGGCCACCCTAGGGGCAGGCTGCTGTCGAGGTCACAGTTAAAGGGACGGTCTGCTATTGAGGTCAGTGTTAAGGGGCAGATGGCTGTAGAAGCCAGCCAGCCAAGGGATGGGGTGTTATGGAAATCACAGTTAGGGCTTGTTCACACGACCGTATATATTTTGCGGTCTGCAAAAAATACGGATGACGTCTGTGTGCATTCCATATTTTGTGGAACGGAACAGCTGGCTCCTAATAGAACAGTACTATCCTTGTCCATAATGCGGACAATAATAGGACATGTTCTATATTTTTGCGGAACGGAAATACAGACATACGGAAACGGAATGCACATGGAGTACCTTCCGTTTTTTTGCAGACCCATTGAAATGAATGGTTCCGCATACGGTCCGCAAAAAAAACGGAACGGACACGGAAAGAAAATACGTTCGTGTGAATGAGCCCTTAAGGAGATGGGGTACTGTGGAGGTCACTAATAAAGGGGCGGCCTCTGTGGAGGCCACTATTAAAGGGGCAGTCACTGTGAGGTCACTGTTAAGGCAGCGGGGTACTGTGAGGTCACTTAAGGGAGCGGGATACAATGGAGGTAACTGTTAAGGGATCAGGGTACTGTGGCAATCACTGTTAAAGGGGCAGTCACTGTGGAGGTATCTGCTATGGGGGGGGCGGGAATGGTGGAGGTCAGTTAAGGGGACTATAACCTATCTCAGTGTTAAGAGGTGGGTGCTGTAGAGGTCACTGTTAAGGGGGCGGGCCCCTGTGGAGGTCACTGTCAAGAGGGTGGGGGGCTGTGGAACTCACTGTTAAAGGGGCAGGCTGCTGTGAAGGTCAAAGTTAAGGGGGTGGGGTCAGTTTTAAGGGGTGGGGGGCTGTGAAGGCCACTGTTAAGGGGATGGGGTGCTGTAGATGTCACTGTATAGTGGATACTGCTGATATCTTTTAACGACACACACACAAACATTAAGTGAAATACATGAAATATACCCAGGCAAAGCAGGGTCCTTTTGAAAATATATAAACAATAAATAAATATATTACGTATTGGTATGTCCGAAAAGTCCAAACTATTAAAACATAAAAAAAAAATATTTCCTATGCAGTGAACGCTGTAACAGAAAAAAAAAAAATTAAAAACCACATGATTCACCATTTTTTAGTCACCTTGTCCCCCCAAAAAAATAAGATAGGACTGTTTTATTATGTGCTGGATGTACCATAAAATGCGGAATGCACGTGGCTTTTTTTGGGTTTTATTATTTTCGCGTGGTATCGAATGGTATCGAGTATAGCAATACTTTTTATAGTATCGAAACCAAATCAAAATGTTGGTATCATCACACTGACTGATGACTAGTGTTGAGCGAATTGATTCCAAGATCCAAAGTCGATTAGTTCAAAACTTCGTTTGAATGCTGTAGAGATTCGTCTCCCGCAAGGGAAGTCTCGCAGGAATTTGGTGAATAACTTCAGACTTCGATTTTTAAACTTGAAAGCAATTTTTAAAACTTGGATCCGAAGTCTGCTTCAGTACCGAGGTTCCAGCCGATACTGTGTACACGTCAGTAAAAAGAACGGAAATGTGAACAAAGCCTTAGTGCGGTTTCACACCAACGGTAAAAAGATCCTATCAGATCCGTCCTAGCCTGGGTGCAGCTGTGCGCTGCTGACAATTCGTTCAGCACCATTGACTATAATAGTGTCTGCGGAGATCCAGCCGCAACCTGGCAAATATATGGCGAGTAGCGGCTGGACAAAAACTGCTGCACAGTCAAGGAGTGGGATATGATAGTCAGCAAGTAAACAGTTCTGCACAGTTTTTTTTGACAAACCGTAAATTGCACCTATTTTTAAAGACTTTTCACTCTTTGCCAAACGTATAAAATATTTGCACCAGTTTCATGGTTGTCTTGCACTTTGCCCGTCAGTTTTGTGACATCAGATGGGGTGTGGTTTATTTAGAGTAAGCTTTCCATCCACATTAATCATTTGTGCCTTTTCCAAAAAACGTACTACAGTGCTAGTAGAGTATAAAAATACACATCAGCAACAAGGCTGCGGCGATCAGGGCAGTACTGGCGTTATTACAGTCAGGGGCCCATAGCTGCTGGGGAGCCATTACAGCCTCAGTAATAGTCACTTCAGAGCAGTGAATATTAACGTAGCAGAGTACAGTTTTGCCTTAGTCACACAGTAAGTGTTTGGTCAGTTATTTCCATCAGTGATTTTGAGCCAAAACTCTGCAGCTCTAAACACAGAACAAATGCAGATCCAATCCTGGTTTTTGGTTCACAATCACTGATGTAAATTACTGACTAAAACGCGGACATGTAAATGAGGTTTAAGAGGGAGACGCCGCATTAACCGTGGTCACTATTCAGAAATATACGGCCATCCATTGACCAGGAGTCATCTATAAAAGGAGGTCCATATATACTCCATAGCGGTATGATGTACAGGAGGTGGTAAGAGCTACATTTCTCTTCTGAGCTTAATTGCTACACATTACAAGTGACTATTTTATCAAAGTATTGTCCATCCAATACTAACCTCTCCAAGCACAGTGGACAATGTTGGATTTGTTGTTCTAATGTGACTTGCTTCATATGACTGGTGTTCTATTAACTGACCTATGAATTGTTTTATTTACATTTATTTGCAGCAATGGCCTTTATGATATTATACATTTTATATTCTATTTTATATGATTAAAATACCTTTATTATACTACCCTGTATTGCACCAGGTCATTTCAGGTGGGGGATGGGGCTACTATGATTTTTTCACATTCCTTAAAGAGTAACTAAACCTTTATATGGAGTTGTCCCTAATAAAACTATTTCTAATATACATGGTGGGCCATTTATATGGATTCTTTCATGAGTCATTTACAAGCTTCTCTTTATTTACAGTCACTGACATGTCGCAGAGGTTAACACATGAGGAGCGGATAGAAATTGTGTTGATGTCTGGTGAACGCAGTACCCGGGTCATTGCAGCAGATGTCAATGCAAGACACCCTACGAGACCACCCATCTCCCATGCTACAGTTAGCAAACTGCTTACCAAGTTTCGTGAAACTGGTTCAGTGATGGATTTGCCAAAATGTGGACGCATGAAAACTGTCACTAATGAAGAAACATCAGTGGCTGTCCTAGCTTCATTCAGCAAGAGCCCACAGCGTAACACACGCATGTCACTGGAGAGTGGCATCAGTGGAATATCCCTTCCGCGAATATTAGCTACTCACAAATGGCACCCTTACAAACTCCAGCTGCTACAGCATCTCAACGAGGATGACCCAGATCGGCACACTGAATTTGCAGAATGGGCAAAACAAAAATTGGAACAGGACCCTCAGTTTACACATTTTGTTCAGTGATGAGGCAAACCTTTATGTGAATGGTGAAGCTAACAAACAAAACCACCGCTATTGGTCTGACACTAACCCACATTGGATAGATCCCTCCAAGACTGTTGGAACACAAAAATTGATGGTATGGTGTGGTATATGGGGTACAAAGATAGTGGGGCCATTCTTCATCAATGGAAACCTCAAGGCCACTGGATATGTGAAATTGCTACATGATGATGTGTTTCCCTCTTTATGCACTGAAGCTGGCACGTTCCCTGAGTTTTTCCAGCAAGATGGTTCACCACCACATTATGGGTGTCAGGTCCGAGCATTCCTAGATGAACAGTTTCCTGGAAAGTGGATTGGTCGTCGTGGGCCAGTTGAATGGCCCCCAAGGTCTCCCGATCTGACCCCCTTAGACTTTTATCTTTGGGGTCATCTGAAGGCAATTGTCTATGCTGTGAAGATACAAGATGTGCAGCACCTGAAACTACGGATACTGGAAGCCCGTGCTAGCATTTCTTCTGCGGTGTTGCTATCAGTGTGTGAAGAGTGGGAGAAGAGGGTTGCATTGACAATCCAACAAAATGGGCAGCACTTTGAACACATTTTATAAGCAACATAGTAACATAGTTTATAAGGCGAAAAAAGACATCTGTCCATCCAGTTTGGCCTGTTATCCTGCAAGTTGATCCAGAGGAAGGCAAAAAACCCCTGTGAGGTAGAAGCCAATTTTCCCCACTTTAGGGGAGAAAATTCCTTCCCGACTCCAATCAGGCAATCAGAATAACTCACTAGATCAACGACCCATCTCTAGTAACTATAACCTGTAATATTGTTACCCTCCAGAAATACATCCAGGCCCCTCTTGAACTCTTTTAGTGAACTTACCATCACCACTTCCTCAGGCAGAGAGTTCTACAGTCTCACTGCTCTTACCATAAAGAATCCTCTTCTATGTTTGTGTACAAACCTTCTTTCCTCCAGACGCAGAGGATGTCCCCTCGTCACAGTCCTGTGGATAAATAGATCATGGGAGAGATCTCTGTACTGACCCCTGATATATTTATACAGTTATTAGATCTCCCCTCAGTCATCTTTTTTCTAAAGTGAATTACCCTAATTTTGATAATCTTTCTGGGTACTGTAGTCCACCCATTCCAATTATTACTTTAGTTGCCCTCCTCTGAACCCTCTCCAGCTCTGCCTTGTTCACAGGAGCCCAGAACTGTACACAGTACTCCATGTGTGGTCTGATTAGTGATTTGTAAAGTGGCAGGACGATGTTCTCATCACGGGCATCTATGCCCCTTTTGATGCAACCCATTATCTTATTGGCCTTGGCAGAAGCTGTCTGACACTGGTTTCTACAGCTTAGTTTGCTGTTCACTAAAATTCTTAAGTCCTTTTCCATGTCAGAGTTACCCACTGTTTCACCATTCAGTATGTACTGGTGACTTGCATTATTCCTTCCCATATGCATAACCTTACATTTGTCAGGGTTAAACCTCATCTGCCACTTTTTGCCCAAGCCTCCAGTCTATCCAGATCCATTTGTAGCAGTGTACTGTCCTCTTCTGTGTTAATTACTTTACACAGTTTAGTGTCATCTGCAAAAACTGATATTTTACTGTGCAAGCCTTCTACAAGATCATTAATAAATATATTGAAGAGAATAGGGCCCAATACTGACAGTGACCCAATCTGAGTATGTACCGTTAATAACCACCCTCTGTTTTCTATCACTAAGCCAGTTACTTACCCACATACAGACATTTTCTCCCAGGCCAAGCATTCTCATTTTATATACTAACCTTTTATGTGGTACCGAGTCAAATGCTTTGGAGAAGTCCAGATATACAACATCCATTGATTCGCAGCGGTCAAGTCTAGAACTTACCCCCTCATAGAAACTGATTAAATTGGTTTGACATGCCCGATCCCTCATGAAGCCATGCTGATATGGAGTTATTTGCTTATTTTCATTGAGGTACTCCAAGATAGCATCTCTTAGAAAAACCTCAAACAGTTTACCCACGACAGATGTTAAACCTACTGGCCTATAGTTCCCGGGCTCTGTTTTTGGACCCTTTTTGAATATTGGCAACACATTTGCTATGCGCCAATCCTGTGGAACACTCCCTGTCAGTATAGAGTCCTTAAATATCAGAAATAAGGGTCTGGCGATGACATTACTTAATTCTCTTAGGATACAGGGGTGTATGCCATCCAGTCCTGGCGATTTGTCTATTTTAATCTTTTTAAGACGCCGCTCTACTTCTTCCTGGGTCAGACAGGGCACTTTTAAAGGGGAATTTACTTTTATATTCTGCATTTCATCTGACAGTTTATTTTCCTCAGTGAATACAGTGGAGAAAAAAATATTTTGTAGCTTTGCTTTCTCCTCATCGCTCTCTGCAACTCCCCCCTCATTACTCTGTAAGGGGCCGACACCTTCAGGTTTATACTTTTTACCATTTATATAATGAAAGAACATTTTAGGGTTAGTTTTACTCTCTTTGGTGATTAATCTCTCGGTCTCTAGTTTGGCTGTTTTTATTTGTCTTTTACATACTCTATTTTTTCCTTATAGTTTTTCAATGCTTCCTCACTCCCCTCCTGTTTTAGTGATTTACATGCTTTCTGTTTGTCATTTATTGCTTTCCTTACAGTTCTATTTATCCACATTGTTTTTTTCTTGTTCCTTAACCTTTTATTCCCAAGTGGTCAGAAACTTGTAAAAACTCATGAAAGAATAAAGTTACGTTAAAACCAAGCACACCATTGTTTTTCTTGTGAAATTCTCAATAAGTCTGATGTGTCACATGACCCTCTTCCCATTGAAAAAACTAAAGTTGGATCCAAAATGGCCGACTTCAAAATGTCCACCATGGTCACCACCCATCTTGAAAAGTTTTCACCCTCCCATATACTAATGTGCCACAATCAGGAAGTTAATATCACCAACCATTCCCATTTTATTTAGGTGTATCCATATAAATGGCCCACCTTGTACTTTATTAATGAATTTTGTATTTTTATTATACTTTTACTTCCTGAAATCGCACCATTCGGTGTGCGCTTAAAACGCTGTTCTCTGTACACTGCTGACAGCTCACCGCTGAATAGGCAGCAGCAGCGCTGTGAGTACAGGCAGGAGCGCATATTGCTAACTCCAGACATAGCACATGGATACCCTTTTGTACAGAGATCTAGAGTTTACTGCAGGGCGCTACCTGTTTGAATAGCCCCGGTTGCAAAGCTGACCCATGGAAGACACAGACACCGCTAGGAAGCACCAAAAGAACAGGCAGGACTCATAGTCACAAAGAGGGTGAGGTCAGAGCAGAGTCTGTGTGTATACGTGAAACAAGTCCAAGGTCAGGGCAAGCAGCTGAGGATCAACATGGTAAAGAAGCTTCGGTCAGGGAAGGCAGCGAAGAATCAGAATGAATTAACAGGTTTGGTACCTGGGCAGACAGTCCGAATAGAATGTGTTCACTTGGTTAGCTAGCAAGCTGGGAACCTAAAGCTCAGGCAACCTTCCCTGGGGAGGGCACCTTAAATACCCAGAATTGTGACCTGCAATAGGATGGGAAAGACTAAGGGGGCACTGTCTTATTAGGCATATAGCCATGTCAGCACAGGAGGGCTTTTTCAGACCTCTGGCTGGCATGGTAACAATCAGCATCCTCATCTGGGCAGCAATGGGCTGATTGAGGGAGCTGCCTAGACTGCCGTTTTCTGTGGCATCTACAAGGTTAACTAATGTAGCAGAGCTCCAGTAGTGCTGCAGGGTCTTCCCTGTGGCAACTATATAAAAAAAAAAACAAAAAAAAAAACAAACCACAGCACAGCCAGGGAAATATGCAGTGCCAGAACTGGGACTGAGGCCCTGGATAATAACTAAAAGTGGCCCCATGTTGTAGGTGGGGTCAGCAAAACCACAGTGTAACACAATATACTGCCCCGTCAGAACCAAATACCATAGTGCAGCACAAAATACCTCCACAGAAGCTGCCCCTATGCAATGGCCTGTGCCATCTGTCACATTCTGTCCTTGTTCTCCTTGTCCAATTTTCTCTAACTAAGATATGGAGAAGAGGGCTGAGGATGTGAAATACGTCTCACGGCACTAAGCAAGCCCTACCCTCAGAATCCTTCCTGGTCTTTTAGGCCTTATTAACATGTCAGTGTTTTCCAACAGTGATTGTGAGTCAAAACCAGGTGCGGCTCTATACACAGAACAGGTGCAAATCTTTCCCTTATACCTTATCTCTGTGTAGCCTCCATTCCTGGTTTTGGTTCACAATCACTGATGGAAATCACAGATCAAACACTGACAGGTAAATAAGGCCTTAGTGCTATGAGATACAGAGGAGAATACAGCAATACATACCTATTACATCTAGGGACATACCTCCTGTAGACGTGCTCTTTCATCATCATCTCCATACAGCCCAGACCAACATGACGACTTCTTCCAGCCACATCTCATCTTAGGTTCCTTATTTTCCATGTAGTAATAACACCTCCTATAATTTCACTAGTAATAATGCCCTCTATTATAGCCCCAGTAATAATAAAGCCCTTGGTAATAATGCCCCTATAGTGCTCAAAGCATGAATAACGCACCTGTGAGGAATGTGGAAGTATGATCAATGCTAGCCATGATCTAACCCTAGCCATTTGCTGTCAACTATCAGATCGAGTAAACACCACAGGGTTCCTGCCTTCAAAGCAGGCCACATGTGTATCTTTCACAGTTCGATCAGACAGCATAGAGGCCTAGTTCTCCTACAGGAAGAGCCCCTCAGCAGGGGGACGTCAGCTTGATAGCCAGATCACTGAAATCCCAGAAAGCACGGAACCGGGAGTTCATAAGGAATTATGAATTGCCCATGTGATTATAACCAGGCCTTACAGCAAACCCAGGACTCACCATAATCCATAATCCTGCGTGGACAGGAGGAGTCTATGTAACCTATAGCAAGCTGACCTTAAAGGGTTATTCTCATTTTAGACAATGGGGGCATATCGCTAGGATATGCCCCCATTGTCTTATAGGTGCCGGTCCCACCGCTGGGACCTGCACCTATATCCAGAACGGAGCCCCCAAACTGAATGAGGGCGCACTGCGCACGCGCAGCCGGCCTCCATTCATTTCTATGGGGCCGCCGAAAATAGCCGAGCACTTGCGCGCTGCGCTCCCATTCATTTCTATGAGCGCAGCGGGGAGCTGCGCCTGGTGTTGGCCGGCTCCCCGCTCCGTTCTGGATATAGGTGCGGGTCCCAGCGGTGGGACCCGCACCTATAAGACAATGGGGGCATATCCTAGCGATATGCCCCCATTGTCTAAGATGAGAATACCCCTTTAAGTGCTCCCAGGGAGGCGTAACGTCACGTCTTGGTAACCAGTGATGTAACCGCACCTTGTAGTCTCGAAATAGTTGACATCAAGCGGGGCTGCAAGGTGCAGGTTTCGTCACAGCACTCTTAGTATCTCCAGCAATATTAATGTACCCCTACTGTGCCACCATTATTACAAATTACCCCACTACTGTAGAGGGGGCCACAAGGAGGACACAACTACTGTCGAGGGGGCCACAAGGAGGACACAATCACTGTCGAGAGTAACATAGTAAGATAGTTTGTAAGGCCAAAAAAAGACATCTGTCCATCCAGTTCAGCCTGTTTTCCTACAAGTTGATCCAGAGGAAGGCAAAAAAAACCCTGTGAGGTAGAAGCCAATTTTCCTCACTTTAGGGGGAAAAATTCCTTCCCGACTCCAATCAGGCAATCAGAATAACTCCCTGGATCAATGACCCCTCTCTAGTAACTATAACCTGTAATATTATTACCCTCCAGAAATACATCCAGGCCCCTCTTGAACTCTTTTAGTGAACTTACCATCACCACCTCCTCAGGCAGAGAGTTCAATAGTCTCACTGCTCTTACCGTAAAGAATCCTCTTCTATGTTTGTGTACAAACCTTTTCTCCAGACGCAGAGGATGTCCCCTCGTCACAGTCACAGTCCTCGGGATAAATAGATGATGGGAGAGATCTCTGTACTGACCCCTGATATATTTATACATAGTTATTAGATCTCCCCTCAGTCGTCTTTTTTCTAAAGTGAATAACCCTAATTTTGATAATCTTTCTGGGTACTGTAGTCCACCCATTCCAGTTATTACTTTAGTTGCCCTCCTCTGAACCCTCTCCAGCTCTGCTATGTCTGCCTTGTTCACAGGAGCCCAGAACTGTACACAGTACTCCATGTGTGGTCTGATTAGTGATTTGTAAAGTGGCAGGACTATGTTCTCATCACGGGCATCTATGCCCCTTTTGATGCAACCCATTATCTTATTGGCCTTGGCAACAGCTGTCTGGCACTGGCTTCTACAGCTTAGTTTGCTGTTCAGTAAAATTCCTAGGTCCTTTTCCATGTCAGAGTTACCCAATGCTTTACCATTTAGTATGTACTGGTGACTTGCATTATTCCTTTCCATATGCATAACCTTACATTTGTCAGTGTTAAACCTCATCTGCCACTTTTCTGACCAAGCCTCCAGTCTATCCAGATCCTGCTGTAGCAGTGCACTGTCCTCCTCTGTTTTAATTACTTTACACAGTTTAGAGTCATCTGCAAAAATTGATATTTTACTATGCAAACCTGCTACAATATCATTAATAAATATATTGAAGAGAATAGGACCCAATACAGACCCCTGTGGTACCCCACTAGTGACAGTGACCCAATCTGAGTATCTACCGTTAAAGCAAAGGTGATAACTAAATGGCTCAGGGAACAAAACATAGAGATTTTGGGTCCATGGCCTGGAAACTCCCCAGATCTTAATCCCATTGAGAACTTGTGGTCAATCATCAAGAGACGGGTGGACAAACAAAAACCTACAAATTCTGACAAAATGCAAGCATTGATTGTGCAAGAATGGACTGCTATCAGTCAGGATTTGGTCCAGAAGTTGATTGAGAGCATGCCAGGGAGAATTGCAGAGGTCCTGAAGAAGAAGGGTCAACACTGCAAATATTGACTTGCTGCATTAACTCATTCTGTCGATATAAGCTTTTGTTACTCATAATATGATTGCAATTATATTTCTGTATGTGATAAAAACATCTGACAAACACACATAAAAACCAGAGGGCAGCAGATCATGTGAAAATATAATATTTGTGTCATTCTCAAAACTTTTGGCCATGACTGTACTGTGAGGGGGCATAATATGGCTTTTCTGCTCTCAGAGGTACAATGTGGATAGCACTAAGAGGATAGCACTATTGTGTAGTAGCACTAAGAGGAAAGCAGTGCCCTAGATTACCCTGTTATACATTCAGATGGCTCCGTTTTACAGGGCCAGCACAGCGTTCCCCTGCTGTGGGTTTAACAAGGACAGTCACCATCCCTTCCTTATTTGATTATTCTTTTTGCTCACCACAGGGACCTTGTTCTGGATCCAGTGGACATCACGCCAGTGACACCCTGGATGCGGTAGGACCAGTTGCTTCTTTTATTTATTGTAAGGTGCATTGGTACCGCCATGCACCCTATGATAGATTTTATTAGGCAAGAGGGACTGGGTGAGTATAGTTATGCATTGGGTGGATTTAGAGGAATTGCTTAGGGTATGCGTGCCACTGAACTTTTCCCTCTCTATGTAAATTTGAGTGGCAATTGCGGGGGGAAGGGAGGATGGGCCATATTGAATCCTTGCCCTGGATGCTGGAAAGCCTAGCTAAATCTCCGCCTTTTTGGTTGTAATGTTTAACCTGATGAACCAGACACTGGAAAAAACATGTCAGTACACTACAACCATTAATTGTTGTATATCCCATGTATGCACCATATGCTCTGACTCACATTGTATCAACTGCATGGCAGCATATTTCATCAATATGATTATTTGTTCGGTCGTTATTAGTGTTTGGTACATGGCTGGAGAGCACACCATTTTCTACAACCCCCTTCTGGAAAGACTGCATTAGGGTGTAGCACGAGGTTCCTGCATGAGGCTGCTCTATTGGGGTGTTCACTCTGTCGTACTTAGGTTGTGACATTAGGGCACTACAGGTCCATTAGCTGGATTGTGAGAATTTATGTCTTCCCCACACTGATATATAATTGTTTTTCCTTGTAATTTCCTGTTTAGAATACTGGAGTACAGTTTTGCTAAGAATGCAGTTACTAACAGCCAGTTCCTAGCACTGGAGAGCTTCGGCAGCACATTACCTCTCCTCAACTCCAGTGAAGCCAAAAGACATTGCTGCAGACTGATGACCTGCACAGCCCATTCTGTTGACAATAGGTTAAAGAAAATTTTGAGAAGGGATACATACAAGTATTTCTCACCAGCTGTGGATGTTTTTTCCTTCATTAAAGATTGTGCAGCCAGTTTGTATTGATGAACTATCCTCAGGATAGGTCATCAATATCTGATTGGTTTGACATCCGGCATCCCCGCCAATCAGGTGTCTGAAGACGCTCCATGAGAGCACTGCTTCCTCTTCATTACACTGACCAACATCTCGTAAGTGCAGTGTAATTGTATTCGTAAGAGTACTCGTCCTATGCACTTGAATAGAGCAAGTACTTGTAATTACAGTATGCCACTGCTACAGGGGAGACGACACAGAGCTTGTATGGAGAACCTCCTCCTCTTCAAAAAGATGATTGACAGGGATGACGGGTGTCGGAACAGCTGTGTATGGATTACTGTGTTCTGAAAAAGATCAAGACGGAAAAACAAGTATTCTCTGCCCCCTATCCCTAAACTCTTATGGACAGACTTTGTGGAGTCAGGGTGTAAACGAAGTTGAATTTCTGAGGGGCTTACAACTTGATGCGTTTATGCTAGGACGAATGCTTTAAACACCAGTGACGGACATTATGAGTACCTCATCATGCCCTTTGGCCTCTGCAAAGCTCTCACAGTCATAAAATGATTTCTTCTTTATGTATCTGGATGCAGGGCCAGTTTTAGACAAAGTGTGGCTCTGGGCAAAATTGAAAGTGGGGCCCCAAATCCTGAAATATTGGACCAGAAGTCTTACAGGACTTTGTAGGCACAGACATCAGTTGCACCCACAGCTGCTGATTGTAGACTGCCACATTACATCTCTTTAGCCTTTCCATTGTAAGCTGCTGATCCTGAATTTCTGTGCTTAAAAATCCACATCAGGTTTTTTTGGATGTGTTTTTTTCTGAGGCATTTAATTACACTTTTTGATTCAGTTTTTCTGTGGATTTTCATTAATGGGAATTCTGGACATGGACCCCGAATGAAGAATGGACACGGCACTTCTTGGGTGAGTGCACGAGGCAGAGACGCTTACTTGGATTGCTTTTATGATATTGAGATGCGCTCGTACATTTTATGTTTGTGAGTATAATAAATAACTTAAAAAGAGACCGTATTGAAGGTTCTTTCACTATTAGTGCCCCGTTTTATAACATTCAACAGGGACACATAGAAGACATATGTATGCTGATTTCGTTGCTTTGGCTATACGGTGACCGGATAACACCGCCATACGGTGACCGGATAACACCGCCATACGGTGACCGGATAACACCGCCATACGGTGACCGGATAACACCGCCATATGGTGACCGGATAACTCTGCCATACGGTGACCGGATAACTCAGTTTAGACATCACCATAACAAGGGGCAGAGGAGTGAGACAGGTGACCAGGACCATGTATGGACAATAGGGGTGGACACAGTAAGTAGGTGGAAGGAGCTCTGAGGGGGATTTACACAAGAAGTAGGGGGAGAAAGAAAGGTAGCAGGAGCTCTGGATACATGAGGGAGGAAAGGAGACAGCAGAGGCTCTGAGAGAAAGAGATGGACAGGATATGGGGGGCATGGAAGCTTAATGATGCAGTAAAACAACTATATAGCTTTGAAGCTGCTGAGAAGGAACAGTGAGACAGTCACAGAGCAGACTCACATCTGGTCACACTGCAGCTCCAGCCCTGCCGTCTCTCTCTTCATCAGGCAGCACCTCCTGTGTAGAGGGGGCATGTCTGAAGCTTCTCTGCCAACTTTCCTGTTCTGCTGGAGTGAAGAGGGGGTGTGTCTGAAGCTCCGCAGCACAGGAGCTTGGGGGACAGCAGCAGCCGGCTGTGGAAATAGGCTGGATAACACCACCTGAGGAGCTGCGGTTAGTGACTGAAACTTATCAAACAGCAGGGGGCCCCCTTTGCAATTGCCCTGCTTCTCCCCCCTAACGCCGGCCCTGTCGGGATGACATCCTGATCTGACATCGTACCAGAGATACGTTCTATGTCTATGGGAGAACAAACTAATCAAAAAATGTCTTTTTGAAAAAAAAAAAAAAAAAAAAACCCCAAAAACTATAGTTCCTGGGTTTTATAATTTCAGATCATGGTATTGAGATGGACCCTAAGAAGCTGACTGCAATTCTGGAATGCCTCCTTTTACTAGCCTGTGAGCCATAGCGGTTATCTGGGCTTTGCCAATTACTACAGGCAATTCATTGTTTACTTTTCCACTCTTATTGTCCCTAGATGTCTGTTTAGCTTTAAGTGGGTGAACGCAACAAAATGGACACCAGAGGCTGAAAACGTGTTTGTCTCTCAAGCATGTCTTGTATTCAGCTTTGATTCTGCACCATCCAGACGTCTCAAAACAATACTTCCTAGAGGTAGATGCATTCTTCATGAGAGCTGTCCTTAGAGAGGTTTCTCCAGCAAGACGGTCACCAGTTTCTTTTTCTCTAAACTTTCTCCCCAGCAAAAAGGAATTAGGGTACTTTCACACCTGCGGCATTGGACTCCGGCAGGCTGTTCTAGCGGGTGAACAGCCTGCCGGATCCGTGCTGCCACAGGATCTGAAATAGGGGCGGGCCACGGATCCGGCCGCAACACGGCAAACCCTGCCGAGAGGCAGCCGGAACAAAACTACGACATGTTTTGTACTTTTTGACAGCCTGCCGGAGTCCTAGCCTTAAAAACTAGCCTTACACTATTGTGGAAAGAGAAGTGCTTGCTATCAAGACAGCCCCAGAGGAGTGGTGTCACCTCAAGGGTGGTGCCTGTCATCCTGTTATTTACCTAGATCACAAGAATCTCACAGATCTCCAGACTTCCTGGCGACTTCATTATTGTCAGGCCAGATAGTCACTATTTTTTTTCCCGATTTGATTTCACTGTACATTTCTGTCCTGTTGAAAGGAATGTAAATGTATATGCCCCCTCCCACTCTTTTGGCTCTGCTGACCAGGTGGAGGACCCCCCAACATATTGTTGATCCCACCCAAATCATCTCTGTGACGTCCTGGTAATATCCATTCCTCTAGAGGAGACATATGTTGTTGTTGCTTTTTTTTTTTAAGAAGAAAGACCTCTTTTTCAGATACTACTGGTGGCCTTCCCCAGTCCTGCAGGTCTTCTCCTTCCTTTGACTGTACCAGATGCTCCAAAGCAACATATTGGGATGGATTTTATTACAGACTTACCGCCATCATTGGATGCAGGGTAATATAGGTGCTAATAGATCGCATTTTCAAGATGGCACACTGTTTCTTTATCTGGAATTCCTTCATTAGTGCAAATGGCCAACCTGCCTCAAAAGACTGACTGTTGACTCCACCCCCCGCCACCCTCCCCCTTAGCCCAATGAATAAGTGAAGCACACTAATCAGATTCTGGAGAATTAACTATATCACTTTATCTCTTGTAGTCAAGACAACTGGTTATCCTTGCTTCTTTAGGCTAAGTTCTCCTACAGCAATCGCACAAGTGAGTCTACAGTCATTACCTATGTATTTCTATTCCCATTATCACTTCCTCTTGTAGGAGGAAGAGATGTGAGGTTTAATGCAGACAAAATGGAGTCAGATTCCAGTGAAGGAAAGTTCCAGAGTTTTCCTGGCTGACAAGTCTAGAATCTTCCAGTTTCTAGGGACTTCTGTTTGTTGAATGACCAGTATGATAATTATGGGTGTGAGAGGGTCGTAAAGCACAGTTGTTGTCTGTGCACACTGTGGGGGTTGTAGCAGTGTTATGTAACACCGCTGTGTATATATACTGTTATTGTCACTGACATTCTTTGTAACAGTACTCACCATCATGCTGTACCCTGTGCTTTACTGGGCACAGTAATAAAGATCTACTTCATATATTATAAAACAACGAGCATCTGGAGTATTATTTTACTATGGTATAAACCCCTAGACGACCAAATGCTGTCGGACACTTGATGCAGTGAGTGAGGGAGTGTATTGAGGATCCAGATGAACGTCCATTCAAGCCCCATGTCTCCCTCACTTGCACTCTATTCTCACTATTCAACATCTTGGGGGCTCTGTCCACGTGATTGATCCTGGAGAAGACAGAGGATTAAACGAAAACTAGAAGATTTCCAGAAGCCAAGGATTTTGGGGACCAACAAACATCAGTGACCTGTATCTTCAGTGGAAGCATTGGATGCACTAAGAGTGAGAAGACTTCAGGCACAAGAGTGTTCTATAAGGACCAGGAGATACTTGGCTACAGCATTGCATCAAATGGTAAGGATGAAACTTTTAAAAACATTTTCTGGAGTAGATCAGAGAGATGAGCGACCTAAGGTTCAGGCAGGAAAAGCTGTTAATGCAGGGTGGTATCCTAAAAATTGTACAGATTTAGTTGAAAATCTTATTGAAAATTGTGGAGGACCTTTTTCATGGGATATATCTGATAATAATTCACTGGAAATGTTGAACTCAGCAATGTCTGTAATTCATACTGTAAAGGATAAAAGGACTAAGAAAGGAAGAGTAATTCAGATATTATTTGAATTAGGGAATGTTCTGTTTGATATGGTTGAGCAATTGGAGGAGGCAAATGCTGTGCTAAGGGAGGAGTTGTCCTGTGCAGAGAGATGTTCTGAGGAGGCAAAGTTACTGGTTTCAAATTCTGTACACACAGCTTCCTTCTTACAAGAAAAGCTGGATAACCTGCAGGACCAAAATAAGCACCTTGAAAATACTAAACCTTCAAAATGGAGTAAAGGGTTATGAATTGGATAACATTATATCAAACGAGACATTGCAGGAAAATAATTCTGTTTATACTCATCCAACATTAAGTTTAGTGCAAGGATCTGAACAAGGTGGGAAGAATAAACCATCGCCCATTGATAATGTGCCTGTTTGCCCAGTCCAAGGCCCAACTGCTCAAACAGAAAACCAGAATATAATATCACAATCTGAAATTCCTCTCCGAATTACAGACATAAAAATGCTGTTATCAGACATTGGACCAGCACCAACCACCAATTACAATCAATTCATGGCTTGGATTAATGATCTTATGCTTTGGGGTAAAACAGCCAGTATATCTGACCAGGAGCTGATCAACATAGCTGTTATGGCTATGGGGGACAATAAGTTTAAGATTGCAAGCTTTACAAATAATGTCCCAATGTTTGTGCAAGCGTGTAAAGAAAAGATATTCAATATCAAAAGTCAGATAGGTGAGCACAACGCCATTAATCTAATGCCAGGCGAGTCCATCTCAAGCTGTGCCCGGAGAATCATAGATTTTATTGCTACTTGTGATAACACTGCCATAGATCCTGCTAGTAGAGAGCTGGCTAGGCTGAGAGTCGCTGATGAAGCAGGTATTAGGGATCTAATCCTAGCTCTAGTCCCACCACAAGTAGCACAGAGCATGAATCTAAAGGCAGGAAAGGAGATGGAGTATGAGAGGTGGATTGGGATATTGGAGCTGGAATATGACCAATTACATGTTCTCACCCCAGTTAATATGTTAAACAGTGCAAAAAGGTGGGAGAGAAGCGAAGATAGCACCAGGCATAACTCCCATCATCCTCAGGTCAGGAAGAGGAATCAAAGAAGAGGGGCTGGTCAAAACGGGGAGTGGATCCCATTCTATCAGATTAAACGAGAAAAGGAATTACTAGAAGAGAGAGTAAAATTATTGGAGGGTTTACTAAACCAGCATGGCATACCCTTTCCTCACACCTATCTGCAGGGTTAGACACACCCTTTAATCAATATAAATGATGTCTATAATGTGGACATGTCATAAGTAAGATTGTAAGAAGAATGAGTGATGCTATAATGGTTATAGTGGATGATGTAATAACCATTTCTTCTTTTTCAGACCTGTGTGCACACTGGAGACTGGTGGCCATCAGCACAATATCTGTCTTGAGTACTCAAAATTTAGAATGGTGCCATTGAGCTCATTGTTTTTATAGCCAACTATGTCATTTTTTACACATTTTTGAGCAGATCATTTGTGCACAAATGAATTGAGTGAATTCAGTATTTTAAAGTGAAATTATATTTCACTTTGGGAGGCTGAATTTATTAATCATGTCAGTAATTTGTTCCATTGACTTTTTGAATGTTTTTGAATATATGTTCTGTGAAGCTTCAATAACAATTGAAAATGGTATTACACTGATAAGTCTGATACTGCCTTGTTCTTATCCTTTCAGGTTCTCTCTTCAGGAGCATCTTGGGGCTAGTGATCACAATAAGGAAATGCTTTGATCAACAGCACACGTTAACTCCGAGTGTCTATTCATATGGAAAATGCAAGGACAACTGCAGAAAGGACATAAACGGGGATGTGACAATAGAGACCACACATTAGAAGCACATTGCTGTTTATGTTGGCATTCAATGGGAAGGATTGGGTAGATGTCTACAGGATTATTATTTTGTGGTTGCCATGATCTGTTTACTTACAAACTTGGTTAGAAACTGGGACATTGGTAAACTTTGTAATATGTATGCGGTAAAATGTTTAGCTATGGGACAGATATGTTCAATGTTTAGGGAATATATAACTACTAGAAGGTGGGGAACATATTTAAAATGCATGTTACATATCTATGATGTTAATTGGCTATAACAAAAATTAGTGTTAAAATGGAGGGAATTAAACAAGCTTGAATAGGTTAATTATGAACATTTGGGATATATATATATATATATATATATATATATATATATATATATAGTCATTTGGCGATTTTCCATATATAATTCTTTATTATTATTGTTCATCTATTATACAACTATGTTATATATCCTTCTCACCCAATCATTATCATAGTGATAGAATTTAGCATTGTTATACATAGGAATCTGTTTGCAAAAAATCTCACTTCTCTCAATTATGCTTGTATTGATGTGTGATTGTTGGAGGTGTGAATGATACTTAACATTTCAATGCACTCCAATCACGTGAAGAGTCAATGAGGTGACAGAAAACTACAACTTTGCAGCCCAAAACAAGAAAGCCACCCTGTAATAAGTGCGGCAGTATAAATCAATAAAAGACTGCTCATCAGAATTGCTCAGAGTGGACATTGCAGCCGCTGAAGGCAGGAAGGTGGAGAGTCACAGTCCAACAAGGCTAAAGACAAAAGATTGACAGGGTCCAGGACTGTCACTAACCAGAGAGGGTGGGCAGGACAGTGGACCTTAGCAAAAAAAAAAGGACTTGGGTTGTCTCACACAGAGTACTCTGCTGAAGTGATTGGTTTGTATTGAAATTTAAGTATGTGTGGGTGAATTAAAAGAAAAAGAAAAAAAATGGCCATATGTACGAGGAAGAGATGTGAGGTTTAATGCAGACAAAATGGAGTCAGATTCCAGTGAAGGAAAGTTCCAGAGTTTTCCTGGCTGACAAGTCTAGAATCTTCCAGTTTCTAGGGACTTCTGTTTGTTGAATGACCAGTATGATAATTATGGGTGTGAGAGGGTCGTAAAGCACAGTTGTTGTCTGTGCACACTGCGGGGGTTGTAGCAGTGTTATGTAACACCGCTGTGTATATATACTGTTATTGTCACTGACATTCTTTGTAACAGTACTCACCATCATGCTGTACCCTGTGCTTTACTGGGCACAGCAATAAAGATCTACTTCATATATTATAAAACAAAGAGCATCTGGAATATTATTCTACTATGGTATAAACCCCTAGACGACCAAGTGCTGTCGGACACTTGATGCAGTGAGTGAGGGAGTGTATTGAGGATCCAGATGAACGTCCATTCAAGCCCCATGTCTCCCTCACTTGCACTCTATTTTCACAACTCCGACACCTCTAATGTAACATGTTGAAGCATCAACTTCTATGAAAAAGGATGCAGGCAGAAGACACAGAGTACCATCACAGTTCTTTCCTGGGGACAAGGTCTAGATGTTTTCTAAGAATATTTGCTTGAAGGTACCCTAAAAATTTGGTCCTTGCTTCTTGGGCTTATTCAAGATATTGAAACTCATGAATTCTGCCTGTTAAAAGCTGCCATCACGACTACCATCATCTCTCCATATCCCAAACTCTGGTCTCACCTCAACCTTTGGTGTTTAATCAGTACTTCACTTCCTCTGTCATTGCTTCAGCTCCTGTTGGTCCTAAGAATGAACCTAAAGTTAGGAGCATCCTGGATGCAAAAAAATGGTGGCAAGAAAAATCTATTTTTGGGTGGACTGAAAAGGATCTGGAGGAGAGATCCTGGGAACCTGCTGAAAACAATAATGTACCAGTTTTTCTAATGATATTTTTGCAACAGTCTAGACCCAAGAAATGGGAGTGTAAGTAGGGGGTATTGTTATGACTGTGGTCTGTGCCGAGCGCCACTCCTCTTCTGCTGGTGGGCATGGCAGCCACCTTGCTTCCCGGCTCAAGGGCTCTGGTGGTCCTGTCCTACCAGTGTCCCTCCCTCACTACCTGCCTGGCAGTCCTGGCATTGTCCTCCCATGTATGCTGAGGCCTGCTTCTTGCCACTGTGCCTACACTTGCTATCTGCACTCTCTCCAGCTCTTAAACAGCTAGTGCATGCTCACTATGGGAGGGTGAATGTGCTATAGGTTCCAGTATGCTAGAACCATGCAAAGATGTGCCGTTAGCTTGTTTTCCTGTTCCCTGTACGGACTACTGCCTGACTTCTGGATTTACTTAAGGTGTGTTACAGCAGTGTGTCTGGAACCACTGTGTTAACCAACAAATTTGGCTTTGGACTAAAACAAAGAGCATTATAGTGCAGTCTCACAGTATTTAACTTTTAACCCCTATAAAGGGATCTGGACTTCGCTGCAGGGGAGCCACCAGACTGTAACCTCTTGAAGTAGTCTCTGTGTGATTGACAGCTGACCCATGAGGGTCAGAGACTCCACATGCAGGTCACAGAGAGATCAAGCTCCTAATCAGAGACAAACCAAGGTCAGGGCTGACGGAGAACGTGCAATATCGTAACAGGTCTGAGGTTACTGCAGGAGTGTTCGATCAATACAGGTAACAGACACAGATCACATCAGGCAGCATGGGGTCAAAAATGGGTAAACAGGCAGAGGCTGGTAAAAAGGAAAACAAAATATAGCACATCTATTGCTTTGGCACCCTCTCACTGGGGAAGGTGCCTGATGTACCCTATGTACTCCATTGGCTGGTGAAGATTAGCACTCAGGCACTGGCCCTGTAAGAGCTGCATGTCACCTACGGGTACATTAGGAGAGGCCTAGGCATCAAACAGGCCGCACACAGCCAGCGAGAAGGTAGAGAGCGTACCTGACAGCCGGAACCACCGAGGAAACCTCGAAACCAAGGAAGGACAGCTGAAGCCACCAGGTAAGTGTAAGGGAACAGCAGAGTCTAGCATCTGCCACTGTAACAAGCTGCATAAATAGGAGTATTTCAACAGCTGCTTCCCAAGACGGAAGATCTAGAAAAGTGATCTACTTTAACTTTTTATTATAATATATAAAATGCTACATGTTTCAGGACTGGCCTAGTCCCTCCATTATTGTGTAATGCCTAATGGAGGTGCTAGTTCAGTACCGAAACACAGCATTTTACAGTTTATGATAAAAGGTTAAAAGACCATGCTTCTAGATCTTCTGTCCCGGGCAGCACCTGTTGAAGTCTGAAGGCTGAACGAGCTCTGTGTATACAGCTGAGGAAGCGCTATGTGGCTTCCTGTTCCGGCCGGTGGTCACGTGACCTCTGGGGCCGGGTGAGTGCAGGAGATGTTGGGTCTTTCACAGACCACGATCAGCCCTGCAGTGAGGCTGTACAGCGTTAAATAATGCTGTACAGCCTTTCTGAGGGGTGTATTTCCGCTGTAACTGGGGCTACTACGTCAGCCAAATGTATCCCAAATTGGTGCAAATAAAAACTACAGCTTGTCCTGCACAAAATAAGCCTCACTCAGCTCAGTCACCAAAAAATAAAAAAAAGTTATCACTCTTAACCCCTTCAAGACACAGCCAGTTTTCACCTTAAAGAAGAACTCCCGCAAAAATTTTTATTCTCTGACCTGTTAGAAAGGTGCATGATATAATCTGTAGTGAATGTCATTTTCTTATCAGAGGCTGAAATTCAGAGTTTACACTCTCTTCTTATTGTAGCTGGGTCATGTGACCAACTCCTTGACCTCCAACTGACCGAGGACAGAAAGCCAGTAACTGCTCTATTCATTCCTATGGGAGCCTCACTTTCAGTCTCATAGGAATACATAGAGAATTAGACTTCCTGTCCACACATAAGTCTATGTGTGAGTTGGTGGGTCTAATTGCTGGTCACATGACACTGATAAGAAACTTCAGGATGATAGAAGTCAAAAATTCAGACACTGGTAAGAAAATGACATTTACTACAGATTACATCATGTACATTTCTAGCAGGACATGGAATAAAATTTTTGTCAGGAGTTCTTCTTTAAGGACCAAGCTACATTTTTCAAATCTGACATGTTTCACTTTATGTGGTAATAACTCTGGAACGCTTTTACTTATCTAAGCGATTCTGAGATTGTTTTCCCGTGACATATTGTACTTCAAATTTGTGGTAAATGTGAGTCAATATGTTTCACCTTTCTTTATAAAAAATTCCAAAATTTACAGAAAATTTGGAAAAATTCATAATTTTTGAAATTTGAATGTCTCTGCTTTTAAAGCAGATTGTGATACCCCATAAAATAGTTGTTACTGTACATTTCCCAGATGTCTACTTCATGTTGACATCATTTTGTAAACATTTTATTTTTCAGGAAGTTAGAAGGTTTAGAATTTTAGAAGCAATTCTTAAAATCTTTTAAGAAAATTTCCAAAACCCACTTTTCAGGGACCCGTTCAGTTTTCAAGTCACTTTGTGGTGCTTACATAATAGAAACCACACGTAAATTACCCAATTTTAGAAACTACACCCATCAAGTTAATCAAAACTTATTTTACAAACTTTGTTAACCCTTTAGGTGTTCCACAAGAATGAAAGGAAAATGGAGGCGAAATTTCAAAAATTCACTTTTTTTTGCAGATTTTCCATTTTAATTTATTGTCCCTGTAACACAGCAAGGGTTAACAGCCAAAGAAAACGCAATATTTATTACCCTGATTATGCAGTTTACAGAAACACCCCACATGAGGTGGTAAACTTCTGTAGGAGAACATAGCAGGGCGCAGAGGGAAAGGAATGCCATATGGATTTTAGAGGGCAGATGTCACTGGGATAATTTTAAGTTTCCATGTCACATTGAACACCCCCTGATGCAACCCCAGAGTAGAAACTCCCAAAAAGTGACCCCATTTTGGAAACTGCAAGATGAGGTGACAGTTTTATTGGTACTATTTTGGGGTACATATGATTTTTGATTGCTCAGTATTACGCTTTTTGTGAGGCAAGGTAACAAAAAAAATGGCTGTTGTGGCACAGTTTTTATTTTTGTTTTTTTTTTACAGAGTTCTCCTGACAGGATAGATCATGTGTTGCTTATAAAGAGCATCACTGTGTGAGACGCTGACAGGTTGCCTAGGACAGTGATTTTCAACCAGTGTGCCTCCAGCTGTTGCAAAACTACAACTCCCATCATGCCCAGGCAGCCTACAGCTATCAGCCTACAGAAGGGCATGGTGGGAGTTGTAGTTTTGCAACAGCTGGAGGCACACTGGTTGAAAATCACTGGCCTAGGAGACCCAGCCCTCAGGCTGGATCCCCTAGGCTTCCGTACATGGCAGCTCCGATGCCTCCGTTGTGAGGGGTTAATCGCGGCTGTGTGCGGTGATGCCGGGGGATGCAGCACGGGCCTGGCTATCGGCAACAGGTACATGCACGTGAGGATGCGGCAAGGAGCTGCATTCACTCACGTACATGTACGTGAAAATAGGTAAAGGGGTTAAAAACCATGACAGAAAATTCCATGTTAGAAAATCCAGATGCTGCTCCTTCCCTTCTGAGCCCTGGCGTATCCCCAAATAACAGAAGAAAATAGGGAGCAAATTGTGGTTGGATATTCTCCTGTTATCTTTTGTGAAAAAGAAAGTTTGGGCCTAACGCACCATTTTCTTGTAAAAAAAAATAAAATGTAATTTTTCATTTTCACAGCCAAGTATTATAAATTCAATGAAACGCCTGTAGGGTCAAGTGCTCGGTGCACACCTTAAAAATTCCCTGGGTGGTGTGGTTTACAAAATGTGGTCACTTTTTGGGGGTTTTCACTGTGGGGGCACCTCAGGGTCTGTTCAAATGCAACATGGCACCCAAAAACCATTCCAACAAAATCTGCCCTCCAAAATTCATATGGTGCTCCTGGACTCCTGTGCCCTGCCGTGTGCCCATACAGCTTTATACGACCACATATGGGGTGTTTATGGAAACTGCAGAATCGGGGTAATAAATATTGAGGTTTGTTTTATTAACCCTTGATGTGTCCCAGGAAAAAAAATTATTAAAATGGAAAATCTGCCAAAAAGAAATTTTGACATTTCACATCTATTTTGCTTTAATTCCTGTGGAATACTTAAATGGTTAACAACATTTCTAAAACCAGTTTTGAATAGTTTGAGGGGTGTAGTTTATAAAATGGGGTCATTTATGGGTGGTTTTTATTATGCAAGCTCCTCAAAGTGACTTCAGACCTGAACTGGTCCTTAGAAAAATTATTTTTGAAATTTTCTTGAAAATTTAAAAAATTGCTTCTAAAATTCTAAACCTTTTAACGTCCTAGAAAAATAAAATTACAATACCAAAATGATGCCACCATAAAGTAGACATATGGGGAATGTTAAATAATGAATATTTTATGAGGCATTACTATCTGTCTTAAAAGCAGAGATATTCAAATTTAGAAAACAGTGAATTTTTTCAAATTTTCGTTAACCTTTGGATTTTTTTTATAAATAAAAAGGTAAAACATATTGACTCAAATTTACCATTAACATGAAGTACAATGTGTCACGAGAAAACTATCTCTGAACGGCCTTGATAAGTAAAAGCGTTCCAAAGTTATTACCACATGAAGTGACACATGTTACTTTTGCAAAATTAGGCCTGGTAAGGAAGGGGGCAAATGGCTCAGTCTGGAAGTGGTTAAGGGGCACATTATATGGGTTTGATAAAACCAAAGAGAATTTCCCAAGAACATCTGGCTCCTCCATACAGCATCTCATAGATAATGGGTAAATGAGTGGCGAATGAGATAACACTAAAGCAACATGACACCTGTCCTGCAGCTGCCCTGTCTCCAGTTAGTCTAGAGCTGTTCTGTGTGGCCACTTTTAGAAGGCAATATGAGCCAGAATGGTAGGCCACCTCTTTTAGTTTTTATAGTTGCACCTAGGGCTGGGCAATTAATCAAATTAATTCGATTAATTTGCCAATTGCAAGCCTCACGATTTTATTTTTTAGCAAAATTGTGAATTCGATTTTCCTAACATGGCGCCCGACATATAAAATTAAAAAAAAAAAATCTCTCAACTGTCCTGCGCCGCAGCTCCACTTTGGTGTCCGGCGCTCCTCTTCTTTTCCGGGGCTGCGCTGCACTGTCCTGACCGCGTACAGCGTCAGGACGTAGTGCGCGCACTCTGACCTGACGCTGCATGCAGTCAGGTGACAGTGCAGCGCTGGAAGAAGAAGAAGGGCGCCGGACCCGGAGCAGAGCCGCGGTGCAGGACAGGTAAGAGATTTTTTTATTATGATGATGGTGGCTGCTCTGAGGTCTGGAGGGGGCACTTTGGGCTGCTCTGAGGTCTGGAGGGGGCACTTTGGGCTGCTCTGAGGTCTGGAGGGGGCACTTTGGGCTGCTCTGAGGTCAGTGGGCTGATCTGAGGTCTGATGGGGGCACAGTGGGCTGATCTGAGGTCTGATGGGGGCACAGTGGGCTGATCTGAGGTCTGATGGGGGCACAGTGGGCTGATCTGAGGTCTGATGGGGGCACAGTGGGCTGATCTGAGGTCTGATGGGGGCACAGTGGGCTGATCTGAGGTCTGATGGGGGTATAGTGGGCTGATGTGAGGTCTGGTGGGGGCCAAAGTAGGCTTTTTTTTATTTATTTTTTTAATATTTTTACTAACATAAGAAAATCGAGATTTAAATAGTGAATCGTCCAAAATTTAAAAAATAAATAAATAAATTCGAGATTTTTTTTTTTTGGCCATATCGCCCAGCTCTAGTTGCACCCTACTCCTACATTAGAAGTTAACTGGAAAAGAACAAATAAAACTATTATAAATATTTTCAAATTCTAAATGTAAAAGTATTACCTAGTTAAAATATTTTTTTGCAAACATTGCAACCTTTATGCTAAGGCTACACAGAACCATTGCAGTCCACAGGAAATCATGAGTGACATGACACATAGGAAGCTGGCTTTTTTTCCTAAAAGAAACTTAGCGAAAAATGGCAGTACAAAAAAAAAAAACAACTGTCTGACACCACGCGGGCCTCTGGACTTCATGTGAGGGATGCAAGTGGGAATAATTAGGTGCCATCTTGAGATCTGGGTAATATAGGGATATCTAATCTAACCCAACTTACAAAAACATGTGAATCTTGAATATGACTGGCTATTTGTGATATACAAACTTAGGGGAAAAGGGTATATGACACGTCCACAGGAAGAAGCTGGGCAAAACATACGTTGGGGGTGCCGTCATCTCCTTTTGGTCAGAACAGCACTTGTATGTATCCATATTGATGATGATATTGTATTCTGCAATTGTTGTATTTGTTGTACCATTGTGATATTCATTGTATACTTTTTACTTCTCATGTTGCATAGTAGGGTTAATTTCTACAGACATAATATCTGGAGGCAATTTAGGCACTAGACATATGAGGATTGCACTACGTACTTTATGTGACCCAGGGGTTATGAGATTTAGCTGATGCATTGTTCAATTTACTGCATATATATGTTTCTTATGCTGACTTAATAAAGATGAGATTATATACAATGTGCGGTCTTCTGTTTGGAGTTGTCTGTGACACCAGCCTATAGCTGATCTCATATATTAGATAGCTGTCAGCATCGGGGTGTGGTGGTGGAGTCTTGTTTTGTATGGACTTTCTGCTGGTTGGTAATATTTGGACACGCCTGAGTTTGTATGCTATATTTGATTTTTATACATCTGTGTCTTGATTGTAGTGCCATAGACTCTTCACTATTTATATGTGCTTATTTCTGTGCACCGTAGGCTTCGTTCACATCATCGTTCAGCCTTTCCGTTTTCCTGCTCAGTTATAGGAGCAGGAGAACGGAAAGGACGGATTCGGCACATAACTGAGCCGAAAGGAACCTAAGGACCCCGTACACTATAATGGTCTGTTAGGGTTCCGCTCAGAAGATTTTGGAGCAGAGACAAAAGCAGTGCATGCAGGACTTTTGCCTCCACTTCAAAAATATTCCTCTGAATGAATTATTGTCTATGAAGTCCTTAGTTTCCGTTTGGCTCAGTTATGTGCCGAATACGTCCTTTCCATTCTCCTGCTCCTATAACGGAGCAGAAGAAGGGAAAGGCTGAATGGTGATGTGAACAAAGCCTGGACACACTTTCTCATTCAAAGAGTTTTCTGTATTTTCATGACTATGAAAATTGTAGATTCACACTGAAGGCATCAAAACTATGAATTAACACATGTGGAATTATATACTTAACAAAAAAGTGTGAAACAACTGAAAATATGTGTTATATTCTAGGTTCTTCAAAGTAGCCACCTTTTGCTTGCTTTGATTACTGCTTTGCACACTCTTGGCATTCTCTTGATGAGCTTCAAGAGGTAGTCACCTGAAATGGTATTCCAACAGTCTTGAAGGAGTTCCCAGAGATGCTTAGCACTTGTTGGCCCTTTTGCCTTCACTCTGCGGTCCAGCTCACCCCAAACCATCTCGATTGGGTTCAGGTCTGGTGACTGTGGAGGCCAGGTCATCTGGCGTAGCACCCCATCACTCTCCTTCTTGGTCAAATAGCCCTTACACAGCCTGGAGGTGTGTTTGGGGTCATTGTCCTGTTGATAAATAAATGATGGTCCAACTAAACGCAAACCGGATGGAATAGCATACCGCTGCAAGATGCTGTGGTAGCCATGCTGGTTCAGTATGCCTTCAATTTTGAATAAATACCCAACAGTGTCACCAGCAAAGCACCCCCACACCATCACACCTCCTCCTCCATGCTTCACGGTGGGAACCAGGCATGTAGAGTCCATCCGTTCACCTTTTCTGCGTCGCACAAAGACACGGTGGTTGGAACCAAAGATCTGAAATTTGGACTCATCAGACCAAAGCACAGATTTCCACTGGTCTAATGTCCATTCCTTGTGTTCTTTAGCCCAAACAAGTCTCTTCTGCTTGTTGCCTGTCCTTAGCAGTGGTTTCCTAGCAGCTATTTTACCATGAAGGCCTGCTGCACACAGTCTCCTCACACAGTTGTTGCAGAGATGTGTCTGCTGCTAGAACTCTGTGTGGCATTGACCTGGTCTCTAATCTGAGCTGCTGTTAACCTGCGATTTCTGAGGCTGGTGACTCGGATGAACTTATCCTCTGCAGCAGAGGTGACTCTTGGTCTTCCTTTCCTGGGGCGGTCCTCATGTGAGCCAGTTTCTTTGTAGCGCTTGATGGTTTTTGCGACTGCACTTGGGGACACTTTCAAAGTTTTCCCAATTTTTCGGACTGACTGACCTTCATTTCTTAAAGTAATGATGACCACTCGTTTTTCTTTACTTAGCTGCTTCTTGCCATAATACAAATTCTAACAGTCTATTCAGTAGGACTATCAGCTGTGTATCCACCTGACTTCTGCCCAACACAACTCATGGTCCCAACCCCATTTATAAGGCAAGAAATCCCACTTATTAAACCTGACAGGGCACACCTGTGAAGTGAAAACCATTTCAGGTGACTACCTCTTGAAGCTCATCAAGAGAATGCCAAGAGTGTGCAAAGCAGTAATCAAAGCAAAAGGTGGCTACTTTGAAGAACCTAGAATATAAGACATATTTTCAGTTGTTTCACACTTTTTTGTTAAGTATATAATTCCACATGTGTTAATTCATAGTTTTGATGCCTTCAGTGTGAATCTACAATTTTCATAGTCATGAAAATACAGAAAACTCTTTAAATGAGAAGGTGTGTCCAAACTTTTGGTCTGTACTATATATTAGATAGATGTCAGCTAAATGCTAGTTTAGCAGACAGCCATTTCTCCCACATAACCAATAAACATGTGGATCTGCAAACAAGTGACTCCAAAGAAAACATGGTATCAGGTCTGTTTTAAGTGTAAGGGGTCTAGGGGGTCTGCTGGGCTACCCTCAAGTTTAGTATGTTTCTGTAGAGCATACTATAGAGGGAACAATGGGTGCAGGAAATTGCAGCACGGTGGCTCAGTCAATAGCATTGGTGCCTTGCAGCACTAGGGTCCTAGGTTTAATCTGACGAAGGACAACATCTGCATGGAGTTTGTATGTTTTCTGCGTGTTTGCATCAGTTTCCTTGGGGTGCTCTATTTTCCTCCCACACGCCAAAAACATACTGGTAGTCAACTTGGATTGTGAGCTCACTGGGGAGCAGCAAATTATGATAATGTCAGTAAAGCGCAAATATATCACTGCTATATAAGTGAGTAAAATAAAAATGGAAAAATGCTCTTTTTACGTATTTTTCCCCTCAGTTTGACATGACCAATCCCTCATGAAGGAATGCTGATACTGCATTATTCGCTTATTTTTCACTGAGAAACTCCAGAATGGCATCTATTAGAGAATCCTTAAACAATTTACCAATGACAGATGCTAGACTTACTGGCCTATAGTCTCTGGTAGGGCTACAGCTACCAGCTACTTTTGTAATCGAGTATTTTATTGATTAATCCAACGATTAATCGAGTACTCTAATAACAAGAAAATAATTAAAAGAACATTTTTCTTTGTGAAAACTCCCCCCAGTGCCATCAGCTGCTGCCCCCCCCCCGGCTCTGTTTTTGACCCTTTTCTAAATAATGCCACTACCTTTGGCTAAGCGCCAATCCTGTGAAACACTCCCTGTCAATATAGAGTCCTTAAAGAGGCTCTGTTACCAGGATCAACCCAATGGCTGGCAGGGCTGATCATGCTGATTAAAACTGTACACTGATTTTTAACTGCTGCAGAAATATCTGAGTTTTTACTCATATGCAAATGAACAATTCAAGCACTCAGAGGCGGGGCTGAATATTCTGAGCACTGATTTGTAACACCCCCCGTGCTCTGCACACACCCCCTCACCTTGACTGAGAGGACTAGACATCAGGCTAAGGGCAGAGCTGTGTCCTGGCTTATACATATCTACTGTATGTATGTGTTTTATACACGCTCTTTGCTGAAGCTTCACCACACTGAGATCTGCTCAGAAAGCTAATCTACATATTACTGCTTTATTCACAGGCAGAAAGTATGATTATGAAGACACTAGTAATATATATTAACTTATAAGTATAGAAAAACTATGCGGTCTTACGTGGTAATGCTATAGATTAGAGGTAAAGCAACTGATTTTGTATGTAGAGATCCCGGGTTTGAATCTTAGTAGACTGAAATTTTTTTTCCTCAGATATTTTTTTTTCTTCCCCATTTATCCCATAAGAAAAGTCTGTGTCCTTATTATATTATGATTATATATATTGAATATATATATATATATATATATAGGTTTTTTTTAGAAAGCTAATAAATATTACTGGTTTCTTCATAATCATGTATTGTGTCTATGAATAAAGCAGTAACAGGTTTTAGAAAAAAAACACTATACTCTCTTCTAGGACTTGAACCAGAGATATCTGTATTCAAGGCAGTTTACTATACAACTGAGCTATAGCATTACCATATAGAGATGCATGGTTTTCTATGCTTATAAACTAATGCAGATCACTGGTGTCTTTATAATCATACATTGTCCTTGAGAATAAAGCAGTAATATGTAGATTTGCAGTGTGGTGAAGATATAGTACATAGTGTGTATAATACACATGTATACAGTAGATATGTATAAGCCAGGACAAAGCTCTGCCCTCAGCCTGATGTCTTGCCCTGTCAATCAAGGGGAGGGGCATGTGCAGAGCACAGGGGGTGTTACATAGCAGTGCTCAGAATATTCAGCCACACCTCTGAGTGCTCAAATTGCTCATTTGCATATGAATACAACCTCAGATTTCTCAGCAGCCATTTAACATACCGACAAAAGAAAGGTTTCGTTTTAATCAGCATGATCAGCCCTACCAGCCAGTATGTCTGATTTAATAGGGTTTATCCTGGTGAAAGAGCCACTTTAACGTGTAACTGTCATTCAATTTTTTATTTTTGTAATGTGTAGGGGCAGTGATACTGACCATTTTAGTAATTAATTACTGAAATCGTACATTTCTATTAAAAAAAATAGATCTAAAGTGGCCCATTTTGAGCCTTAGCAATGCTCCTCTGTCTTCTGTTTATATAACACTGTCAGTGTTTAGCAAGTCTCCACTGTTATGTAAACAGAAAAAAGAGGAATGTTGCTAAACAGAAGACAGAGAAGGCTCAAAATGGGCCACTTTAGAACTATTTTTCTAACAGAAATGTACAATTTCAGTAATTAAAGTATATTACAAAAAATGGTCAGCATCACTGCCCCTATACATTACACAAATAAAAAAAAAAAAAAAAAAAAAAGAAGAATGAAAGACTTTAAACATCAGAAATAAGGGTCGGTCTATGACATTACTTAAAGGGGTTGTGTCACTTCAGTAAATGGCATTTATCATGAAAGTCAATACAAGACACTTACTAATGTATTGTTATTATCCATATTGCTTCCTTTGCTGGCTGAATTCATTTTTCTAACACATTATACACTGCTCATTTCCATGGTTACAGACCACCCTGCAATCCATCAATGGTGGTCGTGCTTCCACAATATAGGAAAAAGCACTACCCCATGTGAGCTCCCATGGTCCCGGCCACCAGAGAGGCTGGCGTTTTTCCTATAGTGTGCAAGCATGACCACCACTGCTGGACTGCAGGGTGGTCTTTAACCATGGAAACGAGCAGTGTATAATGTGATGGAAAAATGAATCCAGCCAACAAAGGAAGCAATATGGACAATCACAATACATTAGTAAGTGGCTTGTATTAACTTTCTCTACATGATTAATTTCCAAAGAGAGTAAAACTAACCCTAAAATGTTCTTCAATTATATAAATAGTAAAAAGTATAAATCTGAAGGTGTCGGCCAATACCGAGTAATGATGGCGGAACTGCAGAGAGCGATGAGGAGAAAGCAAAGCTATTAACCCTTTCAGTACCGGAGGTTTTTTCGGTTATGCATTTTCGTTTTGCGCTCCCTACCTTCAAACAGCCATAACTCTTATTTTTCTGTTCACATAGCTGTATGAGGGCTTGTTTTTTGCGGGACAAGTTGTACTTTCCAACGCCACCATTTAATATTGCATATGGTGTAGTGGGAAGCGGGAAAAAAAATTCCAAATCAGGTGAAATTGCAAAAAAAACGCTATTCCGCTACAGTTCTACGGGTTTCTTATTTACAGCGTTCGATGTGCATTAAAACTGATCCGTTATTTTCATTCTACTGGTCAGTACGAATCCGGCAATACCTAATATGTATAGTTTTTCCTGCGTTTTGATAGTGAAAAAAAAATTAGAAAGTTGCCCTTTTTTTTTTTTTTTTCCTTGTCATATCTTGACCCCTATAACTTTTTGGTATTTATGTGTACAGAGCTGTATGGGGGCTCATTTTTTGCGGGACAATCTGAAGATTTTATTAATACCATTCTGGGTGCGTATGACTTTTTGATCACTTTTTATTTAATTTTATTTACTATTTGAATGCTCAAATATGAGCTTATATATTGTGGCTTTTTAATTTTCTTTATGAGCAATCATGGATTTACTAGAGGCAGTTAAATCCATGAATTGCTCATTTCTTATCCTGGCCTGCCATCTAGTGGCCAGAATAAGAATTGCACTTTGAAAACTGTAATCCTCACCAGCGAGGATTACAGTTTTCATATGGTGTACAGACACCCCGATTGGCCACACGGGGTGTCTGTACACCACCCGGAAGCGAACGCTTCCGGGTTTAGACGCAACTAGATGCCGTGATCACGTGTGATCACGGCATCTAGTCACCCCGGAAGACGCCGCCGACACAGTAGGTAGCGGCAAGTCTCTGCTGTTAGAAACAGCAGAGACTTGCCGGCCATGACGCCCGCCGCACCCGCGAGCGGGCGTCATGTGCCCGCATCGCCCCAGTGCCGTACATGTACGGCGCTGGTACTGTAAGGGTTAAATATTTTTTTCTCCACTATAATCACTGAGGAAAATAAACAGTCAGATGACTTGACCGCGGCGAATCAATAGATGTCGTATATTTGGACTTCTCCAAAGCATTTGACACTGTACCAAATAAAAGGTCAGTATATAAAATGAGAATTCTTGGACTGGGAGAAAATGTCTGTATGTGGGTAAGTAACTGGCTCAGTGATAGAAAACAGAGGGTGGTTATTAACAGTACACACTCAGATTGGGTCACCGTCACTAGTGGGGTACCACAGGGGTCAGTATTAGGCCCTATTCTCTTCAATATATTTATTAATGATCTTGTAGAAGGCTTGCACAGTAAAACATCAATTTTTGCAGATGACACTAAACTGTGTAAAGTAATTTACACAGAAGAGGACAGTACACTGCTACAGATGGATCTGGATAGATTGGAGGCTTAGGCAGATAAGTGGCATATGAGTTTTAACACTGAGAAATGTAAGGTTATACACATAGGAAGGAATAATGCAAGTCACCAGTACATACTAAATGGTAAAACACTGGGTAACACTGACATGGAAAAGGACCTAGGAATTTTAGTGAACAGCAAACTAAGCTGTAGAAACCGTTGTCAGGCAGCTGCTGCCAAGGCCAATAAGATAATGAGTTGCATCAAAAGAGACATAGATGCCCGTGATGAGAACATAGTCCTGCCACTTTACAAATCACTAGTCAGACCACACATGGAGTACAGTGTACAGTTCTTTGCTCCTGTGAACAAGGCAGACATAGCAGAGCTGGAGAGGGTTCAGAGGAGGGCAACTAAAGTAATAACTGGAATGGTTGGACTACAGTACCCAGAAAGATTATCAAAATTAGGGTTATTCACTTTAGAAAAAAGACGACTGAGGGGAGATCTAATAACTATGTATAAATATATCAGGGGTCAGTACAGAGATCTCTGCCACGATCTATTTATCCCAAGGACTGTGACTGTGACGAGGGGAAATCCTCTGCGTCTGGAGGAAAGAAGGTTTGTACACAAACATAGAAGAGGATTCTTTACGGTAAGAGCAGTGAGACTATTGAACTCTCTGCCTGAGGAGGTGGTGATGGTAAGTTCACTAAAAGAGTTTAAGAGGGGCCTGGATGTATTTCTGGAGTGTAATAATATTACAGGTTATAGTTACTAGAGAGGGGAGTTATTCTGATTGGAGTCGGGAAGGAATTTTTTCTCTAAAGTGGGGAAAATTGGCTTCTACCTCACAGGGGTTTTTTGCCTTCCTCTAGATCAACTTGCAGGATAACAGGCCGAACTGGATGGACAGATGTCTTTTTTTGGCCTTATAAACTATGTTACTCTCTGCATTTTATCTGACAGTTTATTTTCCTAGTGGACAAAAAAATATTTAAAATTTTGCTTTCTCATCATCGCCCTTTGCAACTTCCCAGGTTTCAGGGACAGAACAACATCACATGATACATGTCATAGTAAACCACTTGCACTGACTTCAAAGGCCCAACACTTACTCTACTGACTGGTTGTTCCAGGAGAGTGGGTAAATCCACATATTGCAATGTGAGTTGCGGCATTCTAAATTATTACTGGCCATTATCATAGGGTAACTTCTCTCTCCTATGGGACAGGACAGTGCACTTAGTATATGTAGGAGTCCATATTTGGTGTGAGCTTCTATTTGTATGTATATTGTTATTTTTTTATCACAAGGCCGCAACATAACAAAATATGAAAAAAGCGAACGGGTCTGAAGACTTTCCGAATGCACTGTAGATAAGAACTGAAAATTCAGTTGTAAGGAACACAACACCTTTGTGTTTTTGGTGATAAACAGTTTTCCATTGTTCCTTAGAAAATCACAGAGTCTTCTCACCTGTGAACGAAAGATTATTTCCTTAGTATTCACCTGTCCTTCGAGCCACTAATGCAGCCGTCTCCTCCGTTCAAGTGCTGACTGGATATGTTCCAGTGTCTTCCTGTTCAGCTGCGTATATTGTAAATGCAGCTGAACAGGAAGACATCGGAACACATCTGGTCAAGACCGAAGCAGAACAGCTCACAGTCAGTGGGAGTAAAGAAGAGACAGTGGCATAGGTGTCATGACACAGGGTTAAGTACTGAAGAAACAAACTTTCATTCACATGCGATTTTTATAAAAAGTCTGGGGAACCCCTTTAACTGCTATGGCAAAGTCATGTAGTTCTGCTCCTGCAATGGCAATCAAAGAGTTTTCTTAAAAGCTTACTCATACAGACATTATTTTAATAAGCCAACATTTCCTCTTTTTCTAATAGAGGAGGAGGACAACCACCCCCTCCTCTCCCAGCTGCTGAGACATGGAATGTAGCTAGTAACAGATCCCTGGGGGACCTAAGGGGCAACAGCTGAGCTGCTTAGTCTTAACTTATCATTGGGTAAGTAATACCTGACCACATAAATATAACCATCAGAAACGCTCTTGGTGATCTCTGCTTGGCAGGTTTCATCAGTCTAGTCTTGCAATGCCTAAACCAGTTTACTGCATTTATAGTGTCAAAAAGCTTGAAGAAGGTATATACTTGATTTAAAGAAAAAAAACAACACTAGTGAAGAGGCACTCACAACAGTGTGGCATGTAGACAATATCAAGATCATAGAACACATTACGACAAAGTTCCTACAATCTCAAAACATTCCATTAATGGAAACATTCAGTTCATAATCGATATACAGCAGCAAAGTGACAAGTAGCTGGAATCCATCTGTTAGCACAGAAAACTTCAAAAACTCAGTGGGGCACATTTGTAAAGACCAGTGTTTTCACGATGGTCTCTTTTTCCCCTTGTGCTGGCGAAAGATTCATCACACTACAATGACAGCGCCAGCCCGCTCCGTTGTTTTCCATACACATGGTAGTCAGGCTTAGTCTAATCTCACCTTAAAAAATATTTAGCTGACAGCAGGACAGAATATTTTAGGGCCTGATCTACATACACTGGTTCGAATAAAGTATACCTTCATCTGGCAGTCTTAAAATGTAGTCAGGAAAATATGATATGATCACAAATGAATGACAACACCCAAAGAGTTCACATTTAACTGACACCATGATTGATGACCGAGACACACAATATTTACCCCATGGGATGTTTACAAACCATAGCTGTAGTATGAATATTTGTGTATGATATTATATTGGGGTGCAGGAAAAAAACTGTCAACTGTCAAATTCAACTGCTACATTTGCACAAACATAAAGGGCGGAATTTATCATTGTAGGTGCTTGAGACTGTTTTAAACTGGAGTTGCTTTGTTGTGCCAAATGTATGAATATAGCACTCGGTTTTATTAAATTGGCCTCAAGTGTAATGTGGTTTCGACAGTGAAAGGATAGGGGGTTGCCTGGCATGGAGATGCAACTATTTTTTGTGACTTTTTAAAAAGTCTCACATCATAAATGAGACATTATTGGAGTCATTTATCAAACTGGTGTAAAGTAGAACTGGCTTAGTTGCCCATAGCGACCAATTAGATTCCACATTTCATTTTTGACAGCTCCTTTGGAAAATTAAAGGTGGAATCTAATTGGTTGCTATGGACAACTAAGCCAGTTCTACTTTACACCAGTTTGATAAATACCCCATATGTGTTCTGATCTGTAATCTTGAAGAACTTTTAACTCCACTTTTGAAAGAGAAGCTCCTCAAAAGTCACAAGATTTCACCAAGTCACAAAAACATACACAAAATGTTGCACACGACTTCACTTGTAACATCTTTACGCTACAAAACTGGCGTAGCAGATTAATGTCCCTAAAGTGCGTAAAAAAACAGGAGTTAAGCATATTTTGTTTAAAACAATAACCCTTTCAGTACCGAGCCACTTTTCACCGTAAATCCCAGGCTGATTTTTGCAAATCTGACATGTGTTACTTTATGTGGTAATAACTTTGGAACGCTTTTACTTATACAGGCCATTCTGAGACTGTTTTCTCGTGAAACATTGTACTTCATGACAGTCATAAATTTGAGTCAATATATTTCACCCCTACACCCCTCAAATTATAAAAAAAGTGATGTTACAAACTTTGTTAACCCTTGAGGTATTCCACAAGAATTAAAGGAAAAGTTTTGTTCACGTTCATTATTCACGTTAATAATTTTTTTTCTTGCAACACAGCAAGGGTTAACAGCAAACTAAACCTCAATATACATTACTCTGATTCTACAGTTTACAGAAATACCCCATATGTGGTGGAAAACTGCTCTATGGGCACGTGGCAGTGGTCAGAAGGAAAGGAGCGCCATATGGATTTTGGAGGCAGATTTTGCTAGAATGGTTTTTAGGCACCATTTTGTATTTTAAGAGACCCTTACGTACCCCTAGAGTGGAAACCCTCAAGAAGTGACCCCATTTTGGAAACTACACCCCTTAAAGAATATATTAAGGGGGTACTGACCACTTTGACCCCCTAAGCGTTTTACGGAATTTGGAAACACTTGGCTGTTGGAAACACTTCTTCCAATAAAATGTTGCTTTAGCCCCAAATGTTTCATTTTCACAAGGGTTAACAGGAGAAAAGCACCCCATAATTTCTTACCCATTTTCTCCTGAATACAGCAACATCCCATATGTGGTGATAAACTGCTGTGGGGACACATGGCAGGACTCAGAACAGAAGGAGCACCATATGGATTTTGCAGCACAGATTTTGATGGATTGGTTTGCGGGAGCCATTGATTTTAATTTTTTTGCGTTATTGTCACTTATGTGGGGGCTCATTTTTTGAGCGATGAGGTGACCGTTTCATTGGTACCATTTTGGGATACTTAAGACTTTTATAGCTTGGTATTACATTTTTTGTGAGTCAAGGTGAAAAAAATAGCTGTTTTGACATAGTTTTTAAAAAAATTTTTTTACAGCATTCACCCGAAGGGGCAAATCATGTGATAATTTTATAAAGCAGGTTGTTACGGACGCGGCAATACCCAATATGTCTATTATTTTTATTTTTGTTAAGTTTTACATAGTAAATGAATTGTTGAACAGAATTAAATCTTGTTTTTGTTTTGCCATTTTCTAACTGTCCTATTTTTTTTATTTTTCTGGCGATTGTCTTAGGTACGGTCTAATTTTTTGCGGGACGAGATGAAGGTTTGATTGGTACCATTTTGGGATTAATATGTCTTTTTGATCGCTTATTTTTTATGGCGTTTACCTAGAGAGGTGGGTCATATGATATTTTTATAGAGCCGGTTGATACGGACGCGGCGATACCTAATATGCCTACTTTTTTTTTTTCCCTATTTTTTACAATTTTTTTTTACTTTATTTTGGGAAAATAACGCTTTTTTTTTTTACTTGAAACTTTTATTTTTTTTGTAAAACTTCATTTTTTTTAATTCTTTTTTCACTTTATTTTTTGTCCCAGTCTGGGACTTAGGCCTCTTTCACACGAGCGTCGCGGATTCGGTCCGGATGCGTTCAGGATGCGTTCAGGAAAACTCGCACCATTCTGCAAGCAAGTTCAGTCAGTTTTGTCTGCGATTGCGTTTAGTTGTTCCGTTTTTTCCGCGCGGGTGCAATGCGTTTTGATGCGTTTTTCACGCGCGTGAAAAAAAACTGAATGTTTACAAACAACATCTCTAAGCAACCATCAGTGAAAAACGCATTGCATCCGCACTTGCTTGCGGATGCAATGCGTTTTTAATGCAGCCCCATTCACTTCTATGGGGCCAGGGCTGCGTGAAAAACGCAGAATATAGAACATGCTGCGATTTTCACGCAACGCAGAAGTGATGCGTGAAAAAAAACGCTCATCTGAAAAGACCTATTGAAATGAATGGGTCAGGATTCAGTGCGGGTGCAATGCGTTCACATCACGCATTGCACCCGCGCGGAAAACTCGCTCGTGTGAAAGGGGCCTTAAACTTTTGGGGGTCTGATCCCCTGCACAATGCATTACAATACTTCTGTATTGTAATGCATTGGCTGTAAGTGTATTACACAGTGTAATCGGGCTGCCTTCCCTGTCATCGGGTCCCCGTCACAGCAACGCGGGGACCCAATGGGCTCTCCCTCCCACCACAGACATCGCACGTGCTTTCACCGATGCCGGTACATACAGCAGGGGTCCGGCTATCGGCCACTGCCGGACCCCTGCAGCTGATTGGGCGAGCGCAGCTCCTGCGCCCGCCCGATCAGAGCGCCGTAGCAAGACGGCGCTGGGATTTGTGTCACGGCTTCAGGCGCCGTACGGCGCTGGGAGTGTAAGGGTTACACAGGTTATCTACAAGTATATCTGGAAAACCTACCCACAACCGCAGACATACCTGTGTGCACTTTGTGTCTGTATTCCATGTCCAGAAAAAGCACTTTTATTCTGCAGGAAAGGAGCTCCCAAGTGCCCGGCTGAAAGTGAAACCAAAAACAGCTTTCTCTGCCGACTCGATTTCTAACAGCTATATCTTCTGATATACTGGATATAAGGCTGTGAAGCCCTCCCCTCTTCAGTTTGGTTTGCTTTGAGCACTTGCAGCAGCAGAGCTGGGCACTTGGGAGCCGTTTTCTAGCAGAATAAAAGTGCTTTTTCTGGACATGCAATAAAGACACAAAGTGCACACAGGTATGTCTGGGATGTGTCTGCAATCTTCTGTGGGGCAATGCTGTTAGTTATATAGGTGAACATGAGGTGGGAGACTCCCTTTAATAGGAAGGGGGTCACATTCCTCACAAGTGACTCAACACTGCAGCAAGCTGGATGCTTCTGAACTTTCTGATCATAAACATAGGCTTCAATATATTTATTAATGATCTTGTAGAAGGCTTGCACAGTAAAATATCAATTTTTGCAGATGACACTAAACTGTGTAAAGTAATTAACACGGAAGAGGACAGTACACTGCTACAGATGGATCTGGATAGACTGGAGGCTTGGGCAGAGAAGTGGCAGATGAGGTTTAACACTGACAAATGTAAGGTTATGCATATGGTAACATAGTTTGTAAGGCCAAAAAAAGACATCTGTCCATCCAGTTCAGCCTGTTTTCCTACAAGTTGATCCAGAGGAAGGCAAAAAAACCCTGTGAGGTAGAAGCCAATTTTCCTCACTTTAGGGGGAAAAATTCCTTCCCGACTCCAATCAGGCAATCAAAATAACCCCCTGGATCAACGACCCATCTCTAGTAACTATAACCTATAATACCCTCCAGAAATACATCCAGGCCCTTCTTGAACTCTTTTAGTGAACTTACCATCACCACCTCCTCAGGCAGAGAGTTCCATAGTCTCACTGCTCTTACCGTAAAGAATCCTCTTCTATGTTTATGTACAAACCTTCTTTCCTCCAGACGCAGAGGATGTCCCCTCGTCACAGTCCTGGGAATAAATAGATCATGGGAGAGATCTCTGTACTGACCCCTGATATATTTATACATAGTTATTAGATCTCCCCTCAGTCGTCTTTTTTCTAAAGTGAATAACCCTAATTTTGATAATCTTTCTGGGTACTGTAGTCCACCCATTCCAGTTATTACTTTAGTTGCCCTCCTCTGAACCCTCTCCAGCTCTGCTATGTCTGCCTTGTTCACAGGAGCCCAGAACTGTACACAGTACTCCATGTGTGGTCTGACTTGTGATTTGTAAAGTGGCAGGACTATGTTCTCATCATGGGCATCTATGCCCCTTTTGATGCAACCCATTATCTTATTGGCCTTGGCAGCAGCTGTCTGGCACTGGCTTCTACAGCTTAGTTTGCTGTTCACTAAAATTCCTAGGTCCTTTTCCATGTCAGAGTTACCCAATGTTTTACCATTTAGTATGTACTGGTGACTTGCATTATTCCTTCCCATATGCATAACCTTACATTTGTCAGTGTTAAACCTCATCTGCCACTTCTCTGCCCAAGCCTCCAGTCTATCCAGATCCATCTGTAGCAGTGCACTGTCCTCCTCTGTGTTAATTACTTTACACAGTTTAGTGTCATCTGCAAAAATTGATATTTTACTATGCAAACCTTCTACAATATCATTAATAAATATATTGAAGAGAATAGGACCCAATACTGACCCCTGTGGTACCCCACTAGTGACAGTGACCCAATCTGAGTATCTACCGTTAATAACCACTCTCTGTTTTCTATCACTGCGCCAGTTACTTACCCACATACAGACATTTTCTCCCAGGCCAAGCATTCTCATTTTATTTACTAACCTTTTATGCGGTACCGTGTCAAACGCTTTGGAGAAGTCCAAATATACGACATCCATTGAGTCGTCGCAGTCAAGTCTAGAACTTACCTTCTCATAGAAACTGATTAAATTGGTTTGACATGACCGATCCCTCATGAAGCCATGCTGATATGGAGTTATTTGCTTATTTTCATTGAGGTACTCCAAGATAGCATCTCTTAGAAAACCCTCAAACAGTTTACCCACGACAGATGTTAAACTTACCGGCATATAGTTTCCGGGCTCTGTTTTTGGACCCTTTTTGAATATTGGCACCACATTTGCTATGTGCCAATCCTGTGTAACACTCCCCGTCAGTATAGCGTTCTTAAATATCAGAAATAAGGGTCTGTCGATGACATTACTTAATTCTCTTAGGCTACGGGGGTGTATGCCATCCGGTTCTGGTGATTTGTCTATTTTAATCTTTTTAAGACGTTGCTTTACCTCTTCCTGGGTCAGAGAGGACACTTTTAAAGGGGAATTTACTTTTATACTCTGCATTTCATCTGACAGTTTATTTTCCTGAATACAGTGGAGAAAAAGTTATTTAGTAGCTTTGCTTTCTCCTCGTCGCTCTCTGCAACTCCCCCCTCATTACTCTGTAAGGGGCTGACACCTTCAGGTTTATACTTTTTAGTATTTATATAATTGAAGAACATTTTAGGGTTAATTTTACTCTCTTTGGCGATTAATCTCTCGGTCTCTAGTTTGGCTGCTTTTATTCGTCTTTTACATATTCTATTTTTTTCCTTATAGTTTTTCAATGCTTCCTCGCCACCCTTTTGTTTTAGTGATTTAAATGCTTTCTTTTTGTCATTTATTTCTTTCTTTACAGTTCTGTTTATCCACATTGGTTTTTTCTTGTTCCTTAACCTTTTATTCCCATAAGGTATGTACCTCTCACAATTAGATATTAGGATGCTTTTAAAAAATGAAGATTACTTACGGTAATTGGATTTTCCAGAACCCAGGACAGCACGAAGAGAGAGAGGATCCGCCCCCAGAGACAGGAAACCTGCACAAAATAAAAAGGCGGAGACTCTCCTCCACCTCAGTGTGAGTATCCAAGCATGAGAAAAGACTGAAATAACGTAATTTATAATATCCATACAAATATACCCACATATTATTAATAATTTTTTTTTTTTTTTTTTTTTTAATAAATGCACACCTGTGCCACACACCAAAACCCAAGGGAGGGAAATAAGGGTGCTGTCCTGGGTTCTGGAAAATCCAATTACCGTAAGTAATCTTCATTTTTCCCAATCACCCAGGACAGCACGAAGAGAGCGAAATATCAGAGATAGAATCAGGGTGGGACAGCCACAGAAAGCACCTGTTCTCCAAAGGACAGATCCCCAGAGGATGAAAGATCAAGTCTGTAGTGTCTGTAAAAAGTGGACGGAGAGGACCAAGTCGCTGCCCTGCAGATGTCTTCAATAGAAACACTGCGTCTCTCCGCCCAAGAAGTTGAAACCGCCCGAGTAGAATGTGCTCTAAGATTTTCAGGAACAGAAACACCAGAAGAGGAATATGCAAGAGAAATTGCTGAGGTAATCCACCTTGAAATAGTAGATTTTGAAGCCGTATTGCCCTTGTTCTTCCCCTGGAAGATAACAAAAAGGGAGGAAACCCTCCTCCAAGTTTTAGTACAATCAAGGTATTGCAATATGGCTCTTCTAACATCCAAACAATGAAGGTTCTGCTCTTCCTGATTTTTTGGATTTTGGAAAAAGGCTGGCAGTACTACCTTCTGAGTTCTATGGAATCTACTCGTAACCTTGGGTAGGAAAGACGGGTCTAAAGAAATCAAGACTCTATCGTCTAGAATCGTAGTGAAGGGCGGGTTGATAGACATAGCCTGAATTTCACTAATACGTCTGGCTGAAGTAAGGGCAACTAGTAAGCAAACCTTAAGAGTTAAAACCCTAATCGGAAGGTTTTCTAATGGTTCAAAGGGAGGTTTGGATAGGGCATTCAAAACTAAATTAAGATCCCAAGGAGCTATCCTTGGGGATACAGGCAAAGATAACCTACTGATTGACCTGAAAAATCTAGACACCCACGGGGAACTGGCCAAATCCTGACTAAAGAGGGCCGAAAGGGCAGAAACATGAACTTTAAGGGTATTAACTGCTAAGCCCATATCTAAACCCCTCTGCAGGAATTCAAGAACAGGATTTACTGGAACTGACTCTGGAAGGGAATCAATCTTAATACCAGAAAAGCCTAAAAATTTCAACCATACCCTATGATATATCCTAATAGTAGATTTTTTCCTGCTTTTAATCAAGGTAGCCACCAACCTGTCTGAAAATCCCTTCTTCACTAACAGGCTCCTTTCAAATTCCACGCCGTCAGATGTAGATTCCTTACTGACGGGTGGACAACAGGCCCCTGACTCAGAAGATCCTGGTGCTCCGGAAGGACCCAGGGATCTGAAATGGACATCCTCCTCAGCCAGGGGAACCAGGATCTTCTCGGCCAGAAGGGGGCTATCAGGATAACTCTTGCTTTCTCCTCCCTGATCTTTCTCAGAACTCTTGGAACTAAGGGGATTGGGGGAAAAGCATAGGCTAAGGGGAAATTCCAATTCTGAACCAGGGCGTCTATCCCAGCCGGGGATCCCCTGGGGTCTAATGAAAAGAACCGTGGCAGCTTCTTGTTCCTTGTTGTAGCAAACAGATCTATGTCTGGACATCCCCAAAGATCCACTATCTTCCTGAAAACTACTTGGTTGAGACCCCATTCTGCCTGGGAGAGATGTCGCCTGCTGAGGAAATCCGCCCGGGTGTTGTCTACTCCCCGAATATGGACCGCAGTTATGGAAAGAAGATGTCTTTCTGCGATAGAAAAAATCCTCTGGCTTTCTGACATCAATCCCTGACACCTCGTGCCCCCCTGTCTGTTCAGGTAGGACACCGTAGTGCGATTGTCTGACAGGACCCTCACATCTGCTCCTCTTAACAGGTGTAGGGCTCCCACTAGAGACTTTCGGACTGCAGTCAGCTCCTTCAGATTGGAAGAGTACTCTTTTTCTACACCTTCCCAGGAACCCTGCAGTAGAAAACCCTGACCATGTGCTCCCCAGCCTACTGGACTTGCATCTGTAGTGAGACAGATCATTCTCTCTAATTTCCAAGGAAGACCCCGATTTAAATTCTCCCTCTTTAGCCACCAGGACAGGTCCGACAAGGTCTGTACTGAAATTCTCAATTTTTTCTCCAATGAGACTCTGCCCTTGTCCCAGAAAGTAAGAATCTCCCACTGGAGAGATCTGACGTGGAACTGAGCCCACCGGACTGCCGGGATACATGATGTTAGGGAACCCAAGACAGACATTCCCTGTCTCAGTGAGACCTCCTGAAGCCTCTGGAGGTCTGAGACTACCCGAAAAATATTTAGGATTTTTTCCCCTGTCAAAAAAGTCTTCTGGGAGACAGAGTCCAGAAGAAGCCCCAGGAACGTCTGAGACTGAGACGGGAGTAAGCGTGATTTTTTTTGTGTTCAGAATCCATCCCAGCTCTAAAATAATCTGGGACACAGTCTGAACTGCTCTTTTGCAATTGGTCTCCGAATTTGCCACTATCAGGAAATCGTCCAGGTATGGGATGAATAAGATATCGTGCACCCTTATATGTGCACTCATCTCTGCCACTATCTTTGTGAATACCCGGGGGGCTACAGACAGACCGAAGGGCATGGCTCTGAACTGGAGGTGAAACAATACTCCCCTCACTGGGACAGCTACTCTCAAGAATCTTTGATGCGGTGGAAAAATTGGGATATGATAATAAGCATCTTTTAAGTCCAGAACCGCCATGAAACAATGTGGAAAAAGCAGGTTGACTACTGATTTTATTGACTCCATCTTGAATTTTTTTACATTCAAATACAGGTTCAGCTTTTTTAAATTTATAATCGTCCTGTAGGAGCCATCCGGTTTTTTTTACCAGAAATAAATGGGAGTAAAACCCTTTCTCTTTTTGTTCTTCTGGCACTCTTTCTAGGACCCCCTTGTCCAGGAGCTTCAAAACTTCCTCCTCCATGGCAGAAATTCCTTGCTTTGATGCCTGCACCTTTGTTATTAGGAACCTTTTTGGAGGAAGGGAACGAAAATCTAACTTTAGACCATTTTCTATAATGTCCAAGACCCAGGAACTGTCTGAAATACGGGCCCAGGTAGGGAAAAACTTTTTTAATCTTCCGCCTACCTGACCTCTGGCGTCATTGGGTATCCGGCTTCTTCTTATCACCTCTAGACTGATTGAAGAAGAATCCTCTTCCTCTTCTCTGGCCTCTGTATCTATCCTCTTTTCCTTTTCTCTGATTGTCCCTGTCACGAAAGGAACGAAAGGAACGATTCTGTCCTCCCGAAAACGAAAAGGATGATGACCTGAAACCAGGGAACTTTTTCTTATTGTCTGCTGCCTTCTCCAATAATTCATCAAGTGCTGGGCCGAACAAAAATTCCCCTTCACATGGCACTCCACAAAGCCTCTGTTTGGAAGCAAGATCACCCTTCCAGTTCTTTAGCCATAGCGCCCTACGGGCAGAGTTGGATAATGCCGAAGATCTTGCAGCGAGTCTAACAGAATCTGCAGACGCATCTGCAAGGAAATCTGCCGCCTTTCTTTAGGTGGGAAGGGAGGCTAAAATCTCCTCTCTGGAAACCTTACTACGAAGCTGAGAATCAAGCTCAGAAAGCCATACTACTAAGGAGCGGGCAGTACAGGTAGCAGCAATGCTAGGCCTAAATGAAGAGGTTGAAGCCTCCCAGGCTCCCCTCAAAAAAGATTCCGCCTTTTTATCTAACGGGTCTTTAAGCAACCCCGTGTCCTCAAAGGGTAATGCTACTTTTCTGGAGACTTTAGAAATAGCCACGTCAATCTTCGGTGCCTTGTTCCATGTCACACATTCCATCTCTTCAAACGGATATTTTCGTTTTAGATTCTTTGACAAAAATACTTTCCTATTGGGCTTTTTCCACTCGCCTTTAATCAGTTTAGCTATATTTTTATGGACAGGGAAGGTCTTATGTTTTTTTGACTCCAAGCCCCCAAACATAATGTCCTGAATAGATCTTGGCTCCCTGTCTTCCTCTATGCCCATAGTACTTCTTATGGCCTTCAATAATTTGTCCACATCTTCGGTGGGAAAACACGGACGGCCTCCCTCGTTTTCGCCTTCCGAGGAAGATCCAGAGGAGACATCAGAATGTAAGGCTCCCTCTTCCTCCGGTTCAGAAGCCGAGGAGGAAAGGAACCCAGCTGCCTCACGAGCGGGCTTAACGTTTTTAGAGGCAGTTTTCTTAGTTAAGGAGGAGGATACTTCAGATCTGACCAACGCCTGAAGGCACTTATAAAAAGATGGAGACTCCTCTGCCACGGTCCTATCTATGCAGGCCTGGCATAATTTCTTATCCCAATCTCGGGGAACAGCAATCCTACATAGGGCACACTCTAAATTCTTCCTTTTAGAAATTACTTTCTTAGTCTTCCCCTACAAATGGGATAGATACAAAAAAATGTATACACATAAGGAAATGTCTGGTTTAAAAATCCAGAATCACTCACCCCCTTAAACCAAGTACCGGAGTTGGGGTAGGAACGGTCAATTCCTCTGCTGCCTTTTCTTCCTCCACATCTCAGTCTGTTCCTGTGGATCAGCTGTATACCGGCAGCAGGAACCTCTAACTGCAACAGGTTCCTTTATACTGGACACGGATGTCTTCCCCTATCCAGCATTCCTCCGGTCACGTGGGCCTCGGCGTCTGACGTCATCACAGCGCGCTCAGCGCTGCGTTCCAAAGGACGTCCCGCCTCTTTCTTTCACTTCCTACCGCCGCTCAGGCCCGGAAGCGCTCCACCTCCCTCCAGGACGCAGTCCACTGGCTCTCCCTCAGCGCCCAAGACGTTCCCTCCGGAGGCTCGCGGCGCCTCTGCAGCCACCTCCGGGGTGTCGCAGGTAAGGGCTCTGAAGAGGGGGAGCTCGATCACTCAGGATACCTTGAAGCAGGCTTCCCCTCAGAGACAGGAAACCACACTGAGGTGGAGGAGAGTCTCCGCCTTTTTATTTTGTGCAGGTTTCCTGTCTCTGGGGGCGGATCCTCTCTCTCTTCGTGCTGTCCTGGGTGATTGGGAAAATATACCATTTTGTGGCTGTATTTTTATTTTTGAGTACTTTGTCCCAGTTAGTTAGGCCTATGGCCTCTCTTTGTTGGCTAAATTTTGCTTTTTTGAAGTTTGGTATTTTTGTTCCTCCCTGAAGAAACAAACACTCTTTTGAATGACAACTGGAAGGTTATTATGTTATGGTCACCAGGTGTCCCCCAACCTGCACACCTGTTGTTCTGTCAGGTCTATTGGTTAATACTAAGTCCAGTTTGGCCATCCCTCTAGTCGGGTCCTGAACCAGTTGGGAAAGGTAATTGTCTTTGGTTATTTCCAAGAACCTGTTTCCTTTATGAGATGTACAGGTTTCAGTTTCCCAGTCTATATCTGGGTAGTTGAAGTCCCCCATAATAATGACCTCATTCTGATTTGCTGCCTCGTCTGTTTCATTTAGAAGTAGATTTTCTATGGGCTCTGATATATTGGTTGGTTTATAATAAACCCCTATTAGTATTTTAATATTGTTTTTGGCTCCATTTATTTCTACCCACAGTGACTCCACATGTTCATGTCCCTCACTTATATCTTCCCGCAGTGTGGGCTTTAGGCACGACTTTACATAAAGGCAGACCCCTCCCCCTGTCCGGTTTTGACGATCCTTTCTAAAAAGAATGTAACCCTGTACGTTAACTGCCCAGTCATAGGTATCATCCAGCCATATCTCAGTTACTCCCACTATGTCATAGTCCTCCTCACACATCACTACTTCCAGTTCGCCAATTTTATTAGCTAGGCTTCTGGCATTAGTGTACATACAATTAAGAGGTTGATGTATATTTCTTACCCTACACCTTTCCTTCTGATCTGTTCTAATTCCTCCCCCAGTTCTATTACATTGCCCCAAGTCTCTATCTGCACTATCTTCCCCTCCTATAATGTAGTTACCCTCCCCCCCAAGTCCCTAGTTTAAACACTCCTCCAGCCTTCTAGCCATCTTCTCCCCCAAAACATGGGAAGGAATAATGCAAGTCACCAGTACATACTAAATGGTAAAATATTGGGTAACTCCGACATGGAAAAGGACCTAGGAATTTTAGTGAACAGCAAACTAAGCTGCAGAAACCAGTGTCAGACAGCTGCTGCCAAGACCAATAAGATAATGGGTTGCATCAAAAGAGGCATAGATGCCCGTGATGATTGCCTGATTCACAATTCTCATATATGTGTATGACGTTCCGATAGAAGGATCCAGGCAGGGAGGGACACAATCTAAAAGATATACACATATATGACAATTGTATAAGTAGCATAGCCAGGTGATATGGATAAGTCAGCTGGAGTATTATAGGAGCACTTAACTCATAGAGAGGTTTAAAATAAAATAATACACAATAAGAGGAGCCTCTCAATACTCAGCACCCTACAAGGGGGATATGGAGATAATATTCCCCGATTAGATACTACACCAGACTGTGCTACACTTATAAAATCCCATAAATTAAGTGTGGCTTGTCAATTTTAACACACTATTTCTGGGGGGATTTATTTTTGTTAAATGTATTAAAGCAGACTAATAAAAGTTATATTTTAATAAAGGCCAGAAAACAGAAAGAGTAGTCTCAGACTAATGGGTGTACATATTTAAAAGTTTCTGGGCCAGGGTCTAGCTGGATTTATAATGTTACTAAGTTATAGCTGAGAAGTTCTACACATAAGGATAAGACCTATAATAGACTCTCATTCATTTATGCTGGGGTATAACCGATATGTTCATTGTAAGGCCTCGTTCAAATCTCCGTCTGGAGATCGGGAAGGTTGTTCCGGCACAGAGTAACCTGTCGTATCCTCTACTTCACTGCCAGTTCCCCACTGACTGCAATGGAGTCTGGCAGCGACCCAGCTGATTTTCAGCATATTCTCAGCATGAGGCAAACCATATCCAGATTCTTTCAAGCAACATTTCGGTCATAGACCTTTGTCAAGCCAAATCTGGAGTAAACAAAAGGTATGGTAACAAAGGGCAGATGCCTCCCCAAGTGCGTACATGCGGTGACAAACGCCACTTGTCACCATACCTTTGTCTACTCCAGATTTGGCTTAACAAAGGTCTATGACCAAAACGATGCTTGAAAGAATCTGGATATGGTTTGCCTCATGCTGAGAATAACGTGATTAACCCTTTGTTATGCAATAAATGTGATTTCATTTGCATCTTCAAGAAGTATGCTGCAAATTGATTGAACCACACTTCAGAGTTAGTCCCCATTCACTTGGTGACATCCCATGACATCTGCAGCAAGTCTCAGCACAACTTACCCTGACCAAGTTGCTGACTGCTGACTGCACAGCGGCCACAGGGGCAGTCAGCTCTGGTATGGCCTTTCCGTCCACCTCTCCTTCTTCATGCATGATGACCAGGTGGGAGATCTGCTGGGCCACCGGCTCCAGGATACTTTCTATAGTTTTGGTGTGGAAGACAGGCATGGCTGCGGCTCTGATAGAACTTAGGGAAAGCCACAAGTGCTGCCCGGTGGCACAGCTGAAACCGCTCTCACTATATTCTGCACACAAGCTCCACGCTCTGAGGGCACCGTGCCCAAACCTACGCTCACCCCTCACCCACAATACTTGGCTGTCGTGTGCACGGGCTCCTATCGGTGCACTGTGCGCTTTTGCTGCCCTTGTCCGAGTGTTCTTCGTCACCCAGCCCGGGTATCTTCAGTCTCTGGACACTTCCAGACAACACTCCCAACTCCTGTCTCTCCCGGTGACATCAGCGCACCCCGCCTTTCTACGTACTAGAAACTCAGACCGCCAGGCACCGCCCCACAGGCGTCTTCCTTTACGCTTATTGGGTGACCCCTATATCAATCAAGTAAAGTTGCCGTGTTCTTGGAGCCCTTGCCGGCAACGTCACACCCCGTGATCACCTTATAAGGAGAACCCTGGGAGCAGAGAGGGATTCCTACAGCTATGACGTCATCGCAGAGGGTGAGGAATGTGAAGAGGGAGCTGACGGTTGGTGACCTGAGAATGTATATGGATACAGTGTGTGCTACATCCATATTCACTGGAAGCAGCAAAGTAGTGCCAGGGTGTGTCCCCACCAGTGTTGCAGGACTGGCACAGACGATCGGGATGTCCTTCATGGCTGCTGTCAAGGGTCTCCTTTTGCTCTCTAGAGGGAGTCACATCAATAGTCTGCAGACAATTGACGGGTCAATCTTTGCTATTGATGGCTGCACAGTTATCATTTCGTATGAAGTATTTGCCAGTGACTGCACCAGCCTTTTCCACACATGCCCACCTTTGAAAGAAAATTGTAGAAAATTATTTTTGGCTGTCAGTTTTGTGCACAGAATGCCCCCTGAAAAAACCTCAGTATGGAATTGAAGGCATGCTGCCATACTTTATTAGAAGCTGTGATAGTGCAGATTACATGAACCTCTAGGCCACTGCACACCTTGCGGGATATGTATGGTTTTTCTGTGCTGAAAAGAGCAGTGTAGTACAGGACCAGTGAAACGTATGGGATTACACAAATCTCATGTACGCTTTTAAGATTTTTTTTTTTGTTCTGTGCAGAAACTGACTTGAGTTACGGATTTCCAAATCTACACCATTAAGGTTTTCTTTGCGGTTTTAGCTGCAGTTTTTACCCTTTTCTAATGAAGGGTGAGATGTGTGGCAAAATCGCATCTAATCTGCACCAAAAACAGTAACCAGAAATTGTTATTTTCATGTGGATATGCTGCAGAAATGAGCTCATGTGTAAGTGGCCTTAGGATGGCTTCACACACTGCAGATTTTGTTATTTTGGCCGTTGCTTTGATTTGAACACTTCCCTCCCTGCACACTCCACATCTCACATATTGAGGCCGGCTACTACTTCCAACCTGTCCGCTCATCCCCAGGGTCCTCATCAGAAATATGTCCACCAATCTTCATCTTGTTCCCTGTGGCACACATTTCATGGGCACAATGCCTGGTTTAATAAATTATGGGGCACATTTATCAATGCTTTATAGAGGTGTAAAAAAGTTGCAAATTACAATGCATGCCATAGGTTACTGGCATAAATTATAGCTGAAATGGACATCTCAAAGCTGGCTTAGATTTCAATTTCATGGAAAGACAGAAGATGCACCAATTTTATTAAAGAAGAACTCCCGACAAAAATTTTATTCCATGTCCTGCTAGAAATGTACATGATGTAATCTGTAGTGAATGTCATTTTCTTACCAGTGTCTGAATTTTTGACTTCTATCATCCTGAAGTTTCTTATCTGTGTCATGTGACCAGCAATTAGACCCACCAACTCACACAGAGACTTATGTGTGGACAGGAAGTCTAATTCTCTATGTATTCCTAGGAGACTGAAAGTAAGGCTCCCATAGGAATGAATAGAGCAGTTACTGGCTTTCTGTCCTGGGTCAGTTGGAGGTCAGGGAGTTGGTCACATGACCCAGCTACAATAAGAAGAGAGGTTTTTACTCACAGAAACAGTCACTGATAAGAAAATAACAATCACTACAAATTATATCATGCACCTTTCTAACAGGTCAGAGAATAAAAATTTTTGTGGGAGTTCTTCTTTAAGAGGCCTATTAATAAATTTGGCACATCTTTCTCAAGTGCACTATCTACTAAGATTTGCATAGGAAACGCCAGTTTTAGTAAACTTTCCTCATAGACGCCATTGGACGTTTGGTCCACATCACACACCAAAATAGTGCATATCTGTGTTGTTTGAATAAACACATTAACATAGTAACATAGTAACATAGTTTATAAGGCCGAAAAAAGACATCTGTCCATCCAGTTCGACCTGTTTTCCTACAAGTTGATCCAGAGGAAGGCAAAAAACCCCTGTGCGGTAGAAGCCAATTTTCCTCACTTTAGGGGAAAAAATTCCTTCCCGACTCCAATCAGGCAATCAGAATTACTCCCTGGATCAACAATAACCCATATCTAGTAACTATAACCTGTAATATTATTACCCTCCAGAAATACATCCAGGCCCCTCTTGAACTCTTTTACTGAACTTACCATCACCACCTCCTCGGGCAGAGAGTTCCATAGTCTCACTGCTCTTACCATAAAGAATCCTCTTCTATTTTTGTGAACAAACCTTCTTTCCTCCAGGCGCAGAGGATGTCCCCTCGTCATGGTTACTGTCCTTGGGATAAAGAGATCATGGGAGAGATCTCTGTACTGACCCCTGATATATTTATACATAGTTATTAGATCTCCCCTCAGTCGTCTTTTTTTCTAAAGTGAATAACCCTAATTTTGATAATCTTTCTGGGTACTGTAGTCCACCCATTCCAGCTATGACTTTAGTTGCCCTCCTCTGAACCCTCTCCAGCTCTGCTATGTCTGCCTTGTTCACAGGAGCCCAGAACTGTACACAGTACTCCATGTGTGGTCTGACTAGTGATTTGTAAAGTGGCAGGACTATGTTCTCATCATGGGCATCTATGCCCCTTTTGATGCAACCCATTATCTTATTGGCCTTGGCAGCAGCTGTCTGACACTGGTTTCTGCAGCTTAGTTTGCTGTTCACTAAAATTCCTTGGTCCTTTTCCATGTCAGAGTTACCCAATGTTTTACCATTTAGTATGTACTGGTGACTTGCATTATTCCTTCCCATATGCATAACCTTACATTTGTCAGTGTTAAACCTCATCTGCCACTTCTCTGCCCAAGCCTCCAGTCTATCCAGATCCATCTGTAGCAGTGTACTGTCCTCTTCTGTGTTAATTACTTTACACAGTTTAGTGTCATCTGCAAAAATTGATATTTTACTGTGCAAGCCTTCTACAAGGTCATTAATAAATATATTGAAGAGAATAGGGCCCAATACTGACCCCTGTGGTACCCCACTAGTTACAGTGACCCAATCTGAGTATGTACCATTAATAACCACCCTCTGTTTTCTATCACTGAGCCATTTACTTACCCACATACAGACATTTTCTCCAAAATCAATGGGTACGTGTGCTGTCCATGGAGAACACAGACCGTCAATGGCCATGATTCACTGATGTGTGAAAGAGGCTTAAAACAATAACTTTCTTATGATCCTGAGTTGCACTATTCCTGAGAAAATTAGCATGTTATTAATATGTTTATTAAGCCTTTAAAGCATCAAAGGGTAGGCCTGAGCTCCTCGAAGAACCAGGGCTCTTCTACTCTTACAGCCACTTCCTGTACCCCCTTGATTAACGTGAGGCTCTCCTGGCCCTGTAACTTGCAGGCATGAAATTACAGGGCCAGAGTTCTCACTTGACTCTGTAGTCTTGTGCCTGTGCCGCAGTTTACTATGGGTACATTAACAGTAGTCACTTGCACTACTGGAGAAGCAGAGGCAGATGTGCTGAGCATACACTTATGATAATAAAAATTAAGTAGTTTCTAAGTATTGTTTAATTGGGTTGATCCTGATGACAGCTGCTATTTAGCCACAACATTCTGTGCATTGGGAAAAAAGGATGACATCAGCAATGTGGTTAATCCCTTCCTGACCTCTGCTGTATATGTACGGAGGAAGTCGGGTCTTTAAAGATGGCATCCACTACAGAAGGCAGTGGGCACCATCGCCACCAGGTTTCTGTAGTTTGAAACAGACACCTGAGGCTAATGTCTGTAATCGGTGATAACAAGAAGGAGCATTGGTGGTACATTGTTTGTCTGGTCACTATAGTTTTACCGCATAGGAGACACAGTAAAAACGAAAGCTATAAAACTATGGCGAATCACATTTTTTTACAATTCCACCCTATTTTTTTTTTCCGGCTTCCCATCATGTTTTACGCAATATTAACCAACCAGCATCTGCGGTACACGTACAGTACGCAATATTAACCAACCGACATCTGCGGTACACGTACAATATATGTAAGTGACTTCCCAAAAAGCAGCTTACATCTACCCTCAGATGCCACAGTCAATTCTGACGACTGCATCTATGCAGTTTGCAGAGGGAAGGGGCTCCTGCAGTGCAATGACAGGGTGCTGATGGTTGCTGTGGACCCTAGAAGCCTTACAAAGGCATAGACCTGGAAGCACATGGAAGCTCTTCCATGGCTTCCATGTCTGTGCCTCTGCACTGCAAAAGATAGAACATGTTCTATCTTTGACTGTATCTTGTGGATCGCAGACCAATTGAAGTGAAAGGGTTCTCACTGTGATGCGGGGTGCACATAGCCAGTGCCCATATTTAGTGGCATGGTCTTGTTAGTGCGGCCCAAGGGTGCATTAATGGAACCGTATGTATTATGCAGTCCGCAAAATATGATGACGTCCATGTTGCATCTATTTTTTATTTTTGTTTGCAGATCCATTGACTTAAGTAAGCCTGTGGACCGTATTTTGTGGCCAAGTATAGGACCTGTTCTACAGTTTACAGAACGGACATACGGATGCGAAAAGTACATGGATCATCCAAATACACATGGGGCTCTTTCTTTTCTGAACCCTGCATTGTGCCTAAACAGCATTTTACGACCACATATAGGCTTATACTGTATTCAGGAAAAAATTGGTAACAAATTATGTGGTCCTTTTTTTCCTATTAACCATAGTGAAAAATCTGGGACAAAGGGCTTATGCACACGACCGTATGTATTTTGCTGTCTGCAAAACACAGATCCGAGAAAAACACGGCTGATGTCCAGTTTTAGGCCTCTTTCACACGAACGTTGTGTTTTGCGGTCCGCAAATTGCGGAGCCGCAAAAACAACGGATGGCATCCGTGTGCATTCAGTAGTTTGCGGAACGGAACAGCTGGCCCCTAATAGAACAGTACTATTCTTGTCCGTAACACGGACAAGAATAGGACATGCTCTATTTTTTTTTTGCGGGCCACGGAACGGAGCAACGGATGCGGACAGCACACGGTGTGCTGTCCGCATTTTTTGCGGGCCCATAGAAATGAATGGGTCCGCATTTTTCATGTGAAAAATGCGGATCGGAGCCCGCAAAAAATGCTGTCGTGTGAAAGAGGCCTAAAAAAAATCCTGGAAAACCCAATTGTAGCCAGAATAAGTGCAAAAACTGAAAATCCCAGGGTCTTAAGATATATTACTAAGTAGCATTTTTACAATAGGCCTCAGCATGACTAAATGTGAATTTGGCTTATGGTTGTAACCATATGCATAAAACCTTAGTATTCTGCTATCTAGGATCTGTCTTTGAAAAGTTGTACTGACGGAATATGCGTAAAATCTTCATGTTTTCATGTTGTGGTAATGTAACTTAGTTTTTCAGTTTGATTACTCCATATGTGGCCAGAAACCACTTCCTATCCTTCAACTGATTGTACACATAGAATTATAAAGAATATGAGAATTGTGCACTTCCTTGTTTCATGTACTGATATGTCGCTGACAAGACTTTCAGTGACCATGCCAAAGCAGGTCAAAATACTGCCAGATGTCAGAATTCTACTGTCATGTGTTTTCTTCCATTGTACCTCAGATATAAGGATAATGGGGGTCACTTACAAAGACCAGTGCAGCGTGCGACATGGGTGTTAAAAACACACAGAAAGGTGTCTTGTGTTTTGCATTAGTAAATGTCCCCTATGTGTTTCGGTCTACTGTGCTGTCCGCTTCCTAACTGAAATGTTTTGGTGCTTTCTACGACATATAATGACCCTTTTTTAATGCTTGCTCTTCTGTCTTCGGTTGGGACATGCCATTGCTATATAATTAGTGAATGTTCCAGTGTATTCTTGATCACAGAGGATTGAAAAGCAGCATCATGTGCCTACAGGTTTCTAGGGTATGGCAGGCCAGGCCTATTCTTTTATAGGGGCTGTCCAGTGGTGCAAAAAAAAAAAAACCAACTCCTAGGCAGCGCCCTTAAAAAAAAAAAAAAAGAATCCATACTTTCCCTCGCTAACCCACCACAGCTGCTGCTCTGGTGCTTACTGGGTTCCCACTGGTCTCCACTTCATGGTTTGGGTTTGATACATAAGAAATGGCAGACAATGACTACTCAACCAATGGCTGCAGTAGTAGCCGCTCTGGTCACTGATGAGCTGAAGAGGACTTTCCTCTCATTTCCAGTAAGCATCAGAATGGGAGTAGTTGGGGTCTGACGGAGGTAGGTATAGGTTTTGTTTTTTTTAATCACTTTTTTGCCCAACCCCTTTTATTAGAACTAAGCTGCATTGGGTGACCAGGTGCCATTTCTGAAAGAAATTAGTAATATCTAAGGCTTTTTTCACAAGTGAGTCATGGTGCGATGCGTGAAGCAAACGCATAGCATCTAGACTGAACCTTGACTCTTTAATTTCAATGTGCACATCATTTCTGCATTCAGGAAAAACTCGGAGCATGTTTTATATTCTGCGTTTTTTCCCGCAGTTCTGGTTCCATAGAAGTGAATGGGGCTTCAGTAAAATACAGATTGCATCCAGATGCATTGCGCTTTTCACTGATGGTTGCTAGGACCTGTAGATTCATTCTTCAGTTTTGTTTTCACGTGGTGAAAAATGCATCAAAAACTGATTGCACCCATGTGGAAAAAACTGAAACACAACGCAGACAAAACTAAATGAACTTGTATGCAAAACCATCAGTTTTTACCTGAACAGATCCTGACATCCTGAGAGAATCCATAACGAAAGAGGCTAAGGTTAAGCCTTCAGGGTGTATCAAGATGGAAAAGGAATGGCTGCGGCAAAATGTGCAACAAATCAGTGGCAAAATCTGCATGATTTACATCTATATTTCTTCTGCAGATTTAACACGTATTTCAGAGGGTGAAATCCAGGTGGATGTCCACAGAATAAATTTGTGTGAATTAAATTTTGTAAAATGTCAGCCATCTTGCTGCAGATTTTCCACCCACAACTCCATGGTGGAAATTAAATCAGCAGCATATACACCACATGTGAACATGCCTTTTAAGGGGTTGTCCAGCCGTAAGAGCATTCTTAACTATCCCCAGCTCCCTGTATCTCCATTATAGCGACCTGCCTCCGCTCCATGATCTTCTATTCCCCTGGCCTGTAAAAATCCAGACAAGGTGACGTGCTCTGCTGCAGCCAATGACTGACCTCAGCAGTGAAGTGTCCCCAAGTGGATATTCACAGGCAGGTGACTTTTTTCATTAGGTAAAACATGCTCCTGAAGCTAGTTAAAACACCATAAAGGTGGGTGAAATGTAGAGTGAACTAGAAGAACTGCAGAAGGGAAGGGAACCTATGATACTTGGAAACTGGGAGATACAATTAAAAGCATCCAGCCTGAGGGAAGTAAATGGCCAGATCCTTAGCACTGAGGTCAATAATAGGCACATTAGGACCCAGGAGGTATGAAAAGTGTTAGTCATTTTGGATTATTGGGTAGTGAAATCGGTCTGTTTAGTGAGGTAGAAGACAGTACTATAGGTTTTTCAGTATAAAATTATAATTGAGGAAATCTTCTGATTTTCACCATAGGTACACCTGTACCAACACTGAAGAGAGTTTATGGTGTGTTAGGGTTGCTTCTATCTATCTCTGGAAACTTGATGGACAGGCAACCATGCTCCTTATAGTAATTTCTAACGGGCGATTTTTAAAAGAAAGCATTAATACATTTAGGATGTTTATTAGGAAGTTAGTACTCTGTTCAATAACATACTCTCAAACAATCTTTTAATATGAATGTAAAGTATGTGTTCATTAGAATTTTGATTGGTTAAACACTACTGTATTTAACAGCAGGTGAGATATCATATATAGTCCCCTTTAAATGGACCGGCAATTGGAGCAAATATCGGAAAAGAGCATTCCTAGAAATGCTGAAATGCTCCTTCCCAATAATTGCCCTATGGAAAGGTGCCACCAATCACCTGCTTGTTTATTGGGTGAAATAATCATTTTCCGTATGCCTCCCTAATTTGCACTAAACAGGAGGTTACCCCTCCTCCCAGGGATAGGCAACAACATGGAGAGCAGAGATTTAAAAGCCTCCTCCCCTTTACCTTCTCTAGTTGTTTCCTGTCCCTCAGGGATGAACTTGCGGAGAACTAGCAGGGGTTCCCTCCTGCTTAGATACTGCTCCACCTTTTGGTAAGTTGTTCCTGGGTATTTTCAGGACGGCTGGAGCATAGCAGCAGGTTCCGAGACAAGACGCTGGTCCTTCCGTTTACTTCTGGCATGAGCCCTGCGCCACTGGCAGCCCCGGGCAGTTTGCTCCTGCGGGTGAGGAAGACATGCCGGCACGCGCTTTTCTCCTGAGAGCTGGGTCTTGAAAATTCCGGCATCAGACCGGAGATGGCGTTCCCAGAACCGGACGCATCCTGGTTTCACAGAGCTGCCTCCAGAGAAGACTTCTGAGCCCTCTAAGGTCCTCAGCCCGGTAAGCCTCCTCCTGGGGGGAAAAAAATGTTCTTTTCCGTGGTGTCGATGGGCGCTTATCTCTGACCCCCTGCTCGGGGGGATTGGGAGGACTCGTCCTGGTTGATCTGGGGCCTGCTCCTGGGCGATGTCTCCCTCCTTACCCATGGTGGGCTCAAGCTGGGTATGCGCGCCCAGCACTTCGCACACCTCCATGTGTCGTCACTTCTGGTGCGACAAGGAAGTGCACGGAGAGGTGGTGATCGGCGTCCGGATGCTGGGTACTTAGTGGGAAGCTACGTGTACTCACTGATCTGAGGTCTGTACGCCAGCATGTCGCGTCCGGAGCCACGATACCCCAGGGAGCCCAATGTTCCTGCACCGCCCTCTGTAAGTCCCCTTGTGGGGTCATTTGTATTTTATTGCTTCCACATAGTGGATTGGGGCACCCTTGCTGGTCAGGGGATGATTTCCATTCCCTTCTCCTGGTTATGCACAGTGGTGGAGGCTCACTGGTTATCTAAAGAGGCTCAGAAGAAGGCAAAAAAGTCATTAAGATGTGTCTCCTGTGGAAAGAAACTGTCTGATACTTGCCCTCAGAAAATTTGCAAAGAATAATTTTTAAATAATTGAAGAATTTAGATCCATGGTTCAGCAGGAAATTAAATCTTCTCTATCTTGGGGGGGGGGGGGGGCGGGGGATTTGGTTTGTGGCCGGATTACGATGATCAGCACCGATCCCAAGATGGTGGCACCACATGCCGCAGGGACACAGGAAGAAGCGGCACCTCCTCTCTCCCTCAAATATTGCAATCTCGCTCCCCTTCAAGGCACAGTTTGTCCTCATCTTCAGCTTCGGAGGGTCCAAGATCACTTCCTGATACCCCCCCCCTCCTGATTGGTGGTCTCATATCCAACAACTACCTACTAAACAAGACTTCCAAGACCTGATTTCAGAAGTTAAAGATGCCTTTAAGGAAGACATGTCAGCGATACAACAAGATGTTCAGAATGTGAGGAAGACCACATTGGAGGAAGACCATAATGACTCGCGGACAGTTATCCACTCACTTCAAAAGCAAACGTCTTTACACACCCTCCAGCTTCGCGAGCTGCAAAATAATGTTGAAGACCTGGACAACAGGGGTCGTCGCCACAATATAAGGGTTCGAGGCATCCCGGAAGCCCAGGGTGAGGAGGATGTTCGGTCAATACTACTCACTATCTTTAATTCCATTCTGGAACGACCCTTGACGCACCCCATCTTAATGGACCGAGTTCACCGGGCGCTCCGACCAAAATTGCAGCAAGGACCTCCACATGATATCATCTGCTAAATTAATGACTTTAGTCTAAAAAGACATTATGTCAAAAGCCCGTGCTCTATAACATGTAGATTACCATGGTGCCAAAGTGTCCTTGTTTCAAGATCTCTCTTGGATAACTCTACAGAAATGTAGAGCATTAAAACCACTGCTGGACCTACTGCGTAAGAACTATACCCCATCGGTGGGGCTTTCCCTTTAGCCTCTCCCCACGCAAGAACGGCGCAACGGTGACCCTCAGGAACCCAGAGGACCTCTCTGACTTCTGTGCTCGACTGGCTCTAACTCCGCCACAATTGCCTGCATGGGATATACCTTCCACCTTGCCTCCAATCCCGGAAACCAGGACCACCGTTGGACCCCGGAAACTACGGAATTGCTCCGCGCCTCTAGAGATGGGGACTGGTTCTTCCACTTAGTTGATCCTTTTCTCGGAAGCGTAACTATATGATTCAAAAAGATGTTGCTTTCTCACTATTCTCCTTCCTCTTCCCTTCAGCGACCCTTTAATCTCCCCTTCCCCCCCTCCCGTGTTGCTATATTCTGTTAAATTTAACCTCCTTTATCTCTGTGGAGTTCTAGATTGGAGATTCTTAGGTTTCATACCGCAGTTGTCGAGCCTCTGCTACTTCTCCCAGTTGGACTTCAATTCACTTCATTCAGCTAACACGAATTAGCTGTTGTGTTAATAATTGTTGAAATCTTCCATCTGAACTCTGTAGACATGAAGGTCTTGGTTTTCACTAATCCCTTTGTGTCACTTTGTTATTCTTCACGTTACAGTGTTATTGATATATTTAGGTTCTCTATATTAATTTCTCACTGTATCCCTACTTTGTATTCACTGCTCGTTCTGTCATTTCATGATGGTTTGGCTTTGCTTTGTGGTGGGGGGCCAGTCTGGCACCTGCTAATTGTTCTTCATCTCCTTATTTTTGCCGTGGCTATAACATTCGCTCCTGGCCTTTATTTCTCATGCCATGGCTAAGATTATATCCCTAAATGTCAAAGGCCTGAATTCGAATTTTAAGAGACGTATTGCCCTTAGAGAGTTCTACAGATCTAAAGACGATATAATTCTAATAGAGGAGACGCATCTTACGGCTGAGAGATCCTTCGCCTTTGCCAAACATTGGTTCCCCCGGGTTTATATGGCATCCTCCACTTCCAAATCTGCAGGGGTTGCCATTCTTATAGCTAGATCTTGATAGATCTCCTCAGGTTGACAATGTTCAAACTGACCCCTCTGGACGCTTCCTCGTCCTCCAGGGCTCACTACATGGTCAGAAATTACAACTTTGTACACTTTACGCCCCAAACTCTGGTCAAGTTGCTTTCTTTTCTTCCCTTTTCTCTACATTCTCTTCTGTCAGGGGAGCGATGCAATTAATAGGGGGAGACTTTAATGTTCTCTTCTCCGAATGCATGGATAGACTTACGACCCCTCCGACCGTTCCCACTTCCCAGTGCAAACGCCTCTCCAGGGGATTCAGGAAACTGATCCTTATGTATTCCTTTTACGACCTATGGCGGGTGGATAACCCTATGTCTCGACAATATACTTTTTATTCCAATCCTCATCTCACACACACAAGACTTGACTATTTTTTGGGTAATATTATGGCCCATGGATCCCTGGTGGCAGCCTCTACAGGCCCAATAACTTGGTCAGACCATGCCCCTATACATCTGGAGCTTTGCCTCTCCTCCACCCCCCTGAGACACCCATACTGGAGACTAAATGAATCCCTTTTGACTAATCCCCTTACATGTGACAAACTATGTTCCTCCTTGTCTCAATATTTGCAGAAAATGCCCCAACAGCACCCTCCCTTATGGGAAGCTCACAAGGCAGTGCTTCGTGGGATTTGCATCTCCCTTTCATCATTTATGAAGAGGGATAGAGAAGCGCAGTACCAGATCTGCTTAAGCTCCCTTAGATCTGCCGAACAGTCACTTACTTCTAACCCTACTAGACGACTGTTGAGACAAGTAGTTGAACTGCGAGCCCGTCTGAAGTCTCTGGCCTTCTCCACTGAACAGTTGATTCGCTATACACGTCAACGTTACTATGCTTATAGCAATAGACCACACACCCTGCTCGCCCGACAACTTAAAGATCGTGCAGCCACTTCCACCCCCCATGCTATTAGGGACCAGGGGATACTTCAACATCACCCCATGACTATTGCCAAGTTATTCCATAAGTATTATTCAACATTATACTCTCTTTCCTTTACTTTGCCTAAAGACAAGACAAAATGTAATGAGCTTACGAGTTCCTCTGAGACTGACACTTACCGTCCCTTACTCCTGAAACACTGGCCCATTCAAATCAACCTATCATAGCCGAAGAAATAAAAGAAATTGTTTCTGAATTACCCAAAGGAAAGTCCCCTGGACTGGATGGACTCTCCTATGATTACTTTAAGACATTTGGAGAGGTCCTGATCCCCCAAATGGTGTCGTTGTTTAATGGGTTTCTGCGAGGTGACAAAATCCCTAATACTGTGTTAAGCTCTTATGTGACAGTCAACCCCAAGACTGGGAAGGACCCCGCCGAATGTGCGAGTTACAGACCTATTAGCCTTTTGAATTCTGACTTGAAGATATTTACTAAATTACTAGCTAACCGACTGAATCAATGGCTTCACCATTTCATTCAAAAGGATCAAGTCGGATTTGTCAGATTTTGTCAGGCTGGGGACAACACTAGAAGAGCTATAGACCTAGTAGATGTGGAGAACAGGGGAGGAATGGAGGCCTTAATGCTTAGTTTGGATGCTGAAAAAGCATTTGATTGCTTGAATTGGGACTTTAAGTTCAGAACATTGCACCACTTTGGCTCCCAAGGCCCTTTTCTGACTGCTCTGCGAGGCCTCTATCCCCCCCCCCAGCGGTGGTTAGGTTGCCCCATGCCCACTCTCCTTCCCTCCCTATTTACAATGGAACACGGCAGGGTTGTCCTTTACGTTGTACTTTAAGTATAGAACCCATAGCTGCACTTATACGCAACACATCAGATATCCAGGGCATCCTGGTTATGAACCAAGCATTTTCAGTATCCCTTTTTGCAGACGACGTATTGCTCACAAACCCTTTTATCTTTTTACCAAACCTCTATTCAGTCCTGGACAGATATAGTAGGTTATCAGGCTATTAAGCTGAACGCCTCTAAATCTGAGGCTTTACCAATTAATATTAATCCTGATAGACTCCTTCTCCTTCAAAGACAGTTTCATTATACCTGGGAAAATACCTAGGAATCCATCTTACCCCACATTATTCCAAACTATACAGTGCCTTGTGAAAGTATTCGGCCCCCTGGAACCTTTCAACCTTTTGCCACATTTCAGGCTTCAAACAAAAAGATATAACATTTTAAATTTTTGGTGAAGAATCAACAACAAGTGGGTCACAATTGTGAAGTGGAACGAAATTTATTGGATCATTTAAACTTTTTTTGTAATAATAAAACTGAAAAGTTGGGCGTGCAAAATTATTCGGCCCATTTACTTTCAGTTCAGAAAACTCACTCCAGAAGTTCATTGAAGATCTCTGAATGATCCAATGTTGTCCTAAATGACTGATGAAGATAAATAGAATCCACCTGTGTGTAATCAAGTCTCTGTATAAATGCACCTGCTCTGTGATAGTCTCAGGGTTCTGTTTAAAGCACAGAGAGCATCATGAAGACCAAGGAACACACCAGGCAGGTCCGTGATACTGTTGTGGAGAAGTTTAAAGCTGGATTTGGATACCAAAAGATTTCCCAAGCTTTAAACTTCCCAAGGAGCACTGTGCAAGCGATCATATTGAAATGGAAGGAGTATCCGACCACTGCAAATCTACCAAGACCCAGCCGTCCCTCTAAACTTTCATCTCAAACAAGGAGAAGACTGATCAGAGATGCAGCCAAGATGCCCATGATCACTCTGGATGAACTGCAGAGAGCTACAGCTGAGGTGGGAGAGTCTGTCCATAGGACAACAATCAGTCGAACACTTCACAAATCTGGCCTTTGAGGAAGAGTGGCAAGAAGAAAGCCATTTCTCAAAGATATCCATAAAAAGTCTAGTTTACAGTTTGCCACAAGCCACCTGGGAGACACACCAAACATGTGGAAGAAGGTGCTCTGGTCAGATGAAACGAAAATTGAACTTTTTGGAAACAATGTAAAACGATATGTTTGGCATAAAAGCAACACAGCTAATCACCCTGAACACACCATCTCCACTGTCAAACATGGTGGTGGCAGCATCATGGTTTGGGCCTGCTTTTCATCAGCAGGGACAGGGAAGATGGTTAAAATTGATGGGAAGATGGATGGAGCCAAATACAGGACCATTCTGGATGAAAACCTGTTGGAGTCTGCAAAAGACCTGAGACTAGGGCGGAGATTTATCTTCCAACAAGACAATGATCCCAAACATAAAGCAAAATCTACAATGGAATGGTTCAAAAATAAACGTATCCAGGTCTTAGAATGGTCAAGTCAAAGTCCAGACCTGAATCCAATTGAGCATATGTTTGAAAGAGCTGAAAACTGCTGTTCACAAACGCTCTCCATCCAACCTCGAAGAGCTCTAGCTGTTTTGCAAGGAAGAATGGGCAAGAATTTCAGTCTCTAGATGTGCAAAACTGATAGAGACATACCCCAAGCGACTTGCAGCTGTAATTGCAGCAAAAGGTGGCGCAACAAAGTATTAATGCAAGGTGGCCGAATAATTTTGCACGCCCCACTTTTCAGTTTTATTATTACAAAAAAAGTTTAAATGATCCAATAAATTTCTTTCCATTTCACAATTGTGACCCACTTGTTGATTCTTCACCAAAAATTTAAAATGTTATATCTTTTTGTTTGAAGCCTGAAATGTGGAAAAAGGTTGAAAAGTTCCAGGGGGCCAAATACTTTATACAGTGCCTTGCGAAAGCAAATTTTCCGCCATTGCTGGCGGAGACGAACTCCCTCCTAGCTAAATGGAAATCATTCCCACTTATTACTAGGCCATATAGCAGCTATAAAGATGTCTATCCTCCCTAAATTCCTATACAGTCCTCCGCTCCATACAATCCTGCTTTACTAGGTTTGTTTGAAACTATAAACGCCACAGGATTTCCACCCAAGTATTGATGGCACCAATCATGAGTGGAGGGCTAGCCCTTCCAAATATTACTAAATATTTGGCGGCACACTTACGAAAGACTCCCTCCTGGTCGACGTTTCATTCCTACAATCGGTGGACTGAGATTCAGAGGCTGTGGTTGGTTTAGAACTAGAATGAGATTCAATTTAGCCACACTTCAATCCCCTCTCTCTTTATTCCTCTTCCCTCCCCCTCCTATCAGGTAGCTCTGAGGCAGAAATGGTGAGACCATGGTCGACAGTGGGGTTGTATCTTCTGGTCAACCTGAAGGATCGGCTTTCAGGGAGGATACTTTCGTGTGAGGAACTTCAAGCTAAATTCTCTCTACCTCACACTCTGAGGTCCCAATTTCATAGAATACTTCACTACTGTAGAGAGATTCTGGGATCAATGATTATCCCTTCTCTTTCCCCATTCGAGCGTCTCTGTACTCATAGCCCCTCCTCCAAGGGCCTTATATCTGATATTTACCAAATACTCATATCTTTGGATTTCCCAGCGGGATTTAAACACCCTTATATGCTGAAATGGGAAGAGTGGTTGCAGCGGGAGCTCTCCCCAGAAACATGGCGGACTATTTGGAGAAGAGCACATACTAACTCTTCTTCCATAACATACAAAGAAAATCAAATCAAAATCCCAATGTTCTGGTATCGCACACCTGAAGTACTACACGTCATGAATCCAGAATTGCCAGATCTATGCTGGAGGTGCTCCCTTCCGCAGGCCTCTCTATTCCACATTTTTTGGTCGTGCCCGACCCTGATACCATTTTGGAGGCAAGTGATACATATAATTCAGGTCATTTTTGATATCTTACTTCACAATGACCCATCCATTCTCCTACCAAATGTAGTCCTGCCCACACTAAGGAGTCATGGTGCTAGGCTGCTCCTCCACATATTAACTGCTGCAAAATGTTTAATTGCTTTATTCTGGAAACGAACCTCTCTGCCTACGACCTTCAATCTCGTTGCTAGAATATGGGAGATCAGGACTTTGGAATACTCAGTCGCCCACCAGCGCAGTATAGTAGCCAGATTTATTAAATGCTGGCAACTCTGGGATGCCCAAGAACACTTAATCGTCTAAATGAACATAGAGAGACATTCAGTTTCGTTTAGAAAACTTTTATTGTTTATAAAGTACATTTGGCTTTATAATTGTTTATTTGTACTATACAATATTATTATGTACAACTTATATGGTATTTCTATATTGCTTGTTTAAAGGAAAAAATACAAAACTCAATAAAATATAAATGGGAAAAAAAACCTTCTATCTCATATTTCTGGCCCTCAACCGCAACCTCCACCCTCTAAGCGCCAAAAATTATCCTATCCCTCTTCCTCGGATTCAGAATGTTTTTGATGAAGAGGCCTCTTCTTCCAGATATGGGGAGGAAGAGGACAGTCTTTCGGGATCTGATTTTCCTGAGGGGTGTAAAAAATTTTACTTTGCTAATGATGAAATTTTTGGACCTTTTTTAAAAGCCGTTCATGCTACTATGGGGGTGGAAGAAGTGCAGAAAACCCACTCCATTCAAGAGGAGATGTTTGGCGGTTTAAGGGTTAAACGGGCAAGAGTGTTCCCCATTAATGAAAATATCAAGGACATGGTCCTTGATGAATGGGCAGATCCAGAAAAGCTCCTAGGCGTGTCCACAGATTATAAGAGTCGCCTTTTATTTGATGCAACCGAATCAAAAATATTTGAAATCCCCAAGATAGATGTGCAAGTGGCCAAGGTTAATAAGAAGACATCCTTACCTTTTGAAGACACCTCACAATTGAGGGATCTTATGGAAAGGAAGGCGGACTCTCTTACGTAAATCTAGGGAGGCAGCCATGTATAATATTAAATCCAATATTGTGGCCACCTCCATGGCACGATCCATGTTTCTCTGGCTTAAAGGGGTTATCCCACGAATAATGTAAAAAATGAAAATCAGACATCATATAGTCCATGACAATACCTTTCTAACAAAGCTAGAACCAGCCCTGTACCTAACATGGATCCAGAGATCTCCACATTCATTACTCTGATAGATTTATATCAGCCTGACAGCTCAAGGGGAGTGTCTTATCTGCTGCAGCTAAGGGGGCGTGTCCATGCTCTACTTATCACAGCTCAGGAGGCAGTTAAAAGTTAAAACTGAGCATGTGCGGCCTGCTCAGTGAATAGGTCAAAGAAATAAGAAATTAAGTGGTCGTATACAGATACATTTTATTGAATAACTCAATAGCTATAAAAAAAATTTAATGACATGCAATTACAAAAGTATTCAGATCCAGGTGCTGGTTTGAAAACTGTAGAATATTTTTCGTAGGACAACCCCTTTAATGAGCTGGAAGATCATATAAAAAACAAAACTCTGCGAGAAGAAATCTTAAGTTCCCTACCATTACTTAAATCTGCCACGGCCTTTTTGGCTGATGCATCTGCCGAATCTATCAGGTTCTCTGCCAGAGATGCGGGTCTCTCTAATGCAGCTCGCTGCGCTATCTGGATGAAATCTTGGTCAGGCGACAAGGCATCAAAGATGAAGCTTTGTTCTATTCCTTTCTCGGGCAAGTATGTGTTTGGACCTGTGCTGGATAAAATTTTAGAGAAGGCTGCAGATAAAAAGAAAGTGTTCCCCAAGGATAGGCTTTATAGGAGGAGATACCCCTTTCATTCCAACACCACCCAGGATCGATCCTATCGAGGAAAGGGTAAATCCGGGCACTGGAGTTATCCTAAAGGGGGCAAAGGAAGAGGATTTCTTCTTAATCCCCAGAACAAACCCAACAACAAACAATGACACCAGTGTTGGACGACTGAAGAATTTTCTTCCAGCCTGGGAGTTGTTATCTCCAAATCCGTGGGCTCGAGATGGAATCCGGTCGGGTTACAAAATATAATTTTCTTCAGTACCCCGAACAAATTTCTAGTTTCAGATCCAGGCTCCCTGTCAAGTCGCGACAGAATATGGAAGGGTGTTCAGGAACTTTTAAAAATGAACGTGGTAGTCAGGGTTCCAGTTCTAGAACAAAGGTGGGGATACTATTCCACTCTCTTCTTAGTAAAAAAGAAAGAAGGGTCGTTTCATAAAATCATAAATCTGAAATTTCTGAACTACATAACTTACAGGAAGTTCAAGATGGAATCCCTACGATCTGTGATACCATTAATAAAAAAGAATGCTCTAATGTGCACAATAGATTTAAAGGGATTCTGTCACCACGATTTTGACTATTAAGTTATTTATAGCACTGGATTCAGCTGACTATAAGCATCTCCAAAACGTTATTGTTATAGGGCATAAATGAAGATCTGATGTTAAAAATACCTTTTTTTATCAACTGTCAATCTCTTTCTTAAGGAGCCCAAGGGGATGTGCCAGCGATGTTGGAGCCCGGCCACGGCGATTCAGTTGGAGCCCAGGACCGCCCACCTCATTAATATTCACTTCACTGCTTGAAGCAGTGAAGCTCCGGCACGGCTGTAATCCCGCGCAGGCGCAGTACATCCTGTGAAGCTGTAGCCCGCAGACCGCACGGCGCAGACCACTTAATGTACTGCGCCTGCGCGGGATTACAGCCGTGCCGGAGCTTCACTGCTTCAAGCAGTGAAGTGAATATTAATGAGGTGGGCGGTCCTGGGCTCCAACTGAATCGCCGTGGCCGGGCTCCAACATCGCTGGCACATCCCCTTGGGCTCCTTAAGTAAGAGATTGACAGTTGATAAAAAAGGTATTTTTAACATCAGATCTTCATTTATGCCCTATAACAATAACGTTTTGGAGATGCTTATAGACTGCTGAATCCAGTGCTATAAATAACTTAATAGTCAAAATCGTGGTGACAGACTCCCTTTAAAAGATCTGTACTATAACGTTCCCATACATCCGAGATCTCAACAATTTCTTCGCTTTGCTATTTAAGATCTATCAGGTTCCATTCACCACTTCAATTTCTCAGCCCTTCCCTTCGGGATTTCATCTGCTCCCAGGGTGTTCACCAAGCTGATTGTCAAAATAGTGGCATCCCTAAGGCAGAAGAGATTGATTCAGGTACCACACCTAGACTACTTTTCTCCTCGTGGGCAATTCAAGAGATCATTTTCTAACAGATCTAGAGTTTTTCCTATCCACTCTGGTGTCTCTGGGATGGATAGTGAATTTCGACAAATCATCCCTCCTTTCGTCCTCAAGAGTCCATTTCCTGGGTGTGATATTGGACTCTCAAACACAGACCACTCTTCTTCCTCAGGACAAGATCATCTCCATCGTGCAGAAGGTCCGTGCATTTCAGAAAAAGAAAAGATGTTCCATAAGAGAAGCCATGAGTCTTCTGGGTCTGTTCTCTTCCTGCATTCCTTCAGTAATATGGAGTCAGCTTAATTTCCGCACCATTCAATCTTGGATCCTCAAGGTATGGAACAGACAGCAAAACTCCTTAGATCGAAATGTTCTAATCCTGGGCACAGTCAAAGCATTCCTGTCTTGGTGGACAGACTCACAAAACCTTGCAAGAGGGGTGGTCTGGAAGAAGACTCCACAGATTCAGATCATAACAGATGCAAGCCAGAGGGGCTGGAGAGCGAAGGTTGGAGACTTCTGTTACCAGGGGGTCTGATCTCAGCCTATCGCTATTCAGTCCTCCAATTTCAGGGAACTACGAGGTGTCTGGGAGTCCCTGAAGGCAGTGAAAGATTGTCTCCTGGATCACCACCTCAAGATTCTGTCAGACAACACAACAACGGTGGCTTATCTTTCCCATCAGGGGGGTACAAGATCCCCAGGTCTTCTAGCTCTGTCAAACAGAATCTTTCTCTGGGCAGAGAAGCATGTGAGATCGATCTCGGCAATCCAACTGAAGGGATGTTTGAACTGGAAGAGGAGAGAGCGGGGACACAGCCAGGACCGGAGGTAAGTTGTTGTTTTTTTTTTTTTTTTTTTTCTTGTCTGAAGTGGGGGCCAAAAAGGAATCTGAAAAGGTGGGGACAGAGTGGGGGATCTAAAAAGGTGGGGACAGAATGGGGGGATCTAAAAAGGTGGGAACAGAATGGGGGATCTGAAAAGGTGGCAACAGAATGGGGGATCTGAAAAGGTGGCAACAGAATGGGGGGATCTGAAAAGGTGGCAACAGAATGGGGGGATCTGAAATGGTGGGACAGAATGGGGGGGATCTGAAATGGTGGGACAGAATGGGGGGGAGGTCTGAAATGGTGGGACAGAATGGGGGGGGTCTGAAATGGTGGGACAGAATGAGGGGGGTCTGAAATGGTGGGACAGAATGGGGGGGGGGTCTGAAATGGTGGGACAGAATGGGGGTGGGTCTGAAATGGTGGGACAGAATGGGGGTGGGTCTGAAATGGTGGGACAGAATGGGGGGGGGGATCTGAAATGGTGGGACAGAAATGGGGACCAGAAAAACAGAAAAGGGGTTCTGACATGGGGCCAGAAGGAGAGTTCTATATGGGGGCCACAAGAGTATAATATGGGGTCAGAAGGGGGTGTATGATTGGGGATCTAATTAGGGGTCTGAAGGAGGTCTGATTAGGGGCCTGAAGGGTCTGACTGGGGGTCTAGAGGGGTCTGATTGAGGGTCTGGAGGTCTGATTGGGGGTCTGGAGGCCTAATGAGGGTCTGATAGGGGGTCTGGAGGTCTAATGGGGGTCTGATTGAGTGGAGGTCTAATGAGGATCTGATAGGGGGTCTGGGGGTCTAATGAGGGTCTGATTGGGCTTTGGAGGTCTAATGAGGGTCAGATATGGGAGTTTGGAGGTCTAATGGGGGTCTGGAGATGGGGTCTCATCTGGGGTTTGATATGGGGATCATATCTGAAAGGTAAGGGGGGTACTGTTTTTCTTTGTGGTGCCAGTATTTTCAGGGGGGCTGTTTCTGTAGTATAGTATGGGGGGCGGGCAGGGTGAGATGTGGAGAAGGTGAGAGGATGATGGAAAAGTAGGAAAGTAAGATGTCTGTTTGTTGAACTCTTCAGAGATGAGGCACAGCTGAAAGAAGTCACCATGGCGGTCTGGTCTGACAGAAGAAGAGAAAAGAAAACGTCATCAGAGAAGAGAAGTCACTGGATGTAAGAGGTACATATGTGGCGCTGTATGACCCTGTATGCTCTGTAGTGCTGTATGAAATGTTTTCCAAGTCTGTCTTTAAAGGGGTTGTCTTTTTTTTTTTTTTTTTTTTTTTTTTTATACGAGCGCTGCTTTCTCTGCTCTGTTTACTGCTCTGCTCTCTCTTCAAACAGCTGATCGTCAGGGTGCCGGAGGACCCCAGCCGATCTGATATTGATGACCTATTGTGAGGATAGGTCATTAGTAGTAAAAAGAGGACAACCCCTTTAACAGTAGGACTGGAGGGAAGGGATTAGGTTGAGAATTTGGCATGGGGGGGCGTTTCAATATTTGCCTTGGGCATCAGAAAAGCTAGGTGCACCAGCGGCAGGTGTGGGGGGGGGCCCAAGCTGAACTGTTGCACCAGGGCCCATGAGCCTTTAGCTACGCCCCTGGGTGGGAGGTACTGTGCACAGATAGTTGCATACAATCATACGTCACCGGCGCCGTGCTGTCCCTCTCGGCTCCCTCTATTGCTGCAGTCTGGCGCCCGCTGAGGACTGGATCGCCCTCCCTCTCCAGTAGCTGCCTCTTCATTGGAGCAGGCTCACATCTTTCTGTTGCTTGCTCCAATGACGTCCAGCGTCACGCCGCCGCCGTTCTCGCGCCAGAAAGTGAAGAGAGGACCGGACTGGAGAACACAGCAGAGCGCCACACTGTCACGAGTAGTAATTAGATAGGGGGGTTGATTGGATGGGGTGGATTAGGTTGGATAGGGGGTGGGGGGGTACAGACTGAGGGTAGTTGGATGTATGGGCATGGTGGGGTAGTTGGGCAGGGGTTAATTGGCTTGGCAGAGGACCATTTTCAGTATCCAGGGGGTTGGGGGGGGAGGATAGGTCACTGTAATAAGTCCAGGAGGAGACTACTATGGGGGGTGGGGTAACAAGGCTACTATGGGGTTGGGGGGCTACTGAGGAGAGACTACTATGCTACTGTGGGGTGAGGGGGCTACTATGGGGGTGGGGTAACGAGGAGAGGCTACTATGAGGTGGGGGGTGAGAAGAGGCTACTTTGGGGGGTGGGGGTAACCAGGCTACTATGGGGTGGGGGTTCTGAGGAGAGGCTACTATGCTACTGTGGGGGGAGGAGGCTACTATGGGGTGGGGAGGACTGAGGAGAGGCTACTGTGGGGTGAGGGGGCTACTATGGGGTGGGGGGGACTGAGGAGAGGCTACTATGCTACTATTTGGGGGCGTGGGGGAATTGGTCGCGCTGGGGGGGGGGGCGCGTCATCACAGAGAGTGCCTAGGGCAGCATGAACCCTAAATACGGCCCTGATTGTAGTGTGTATTGTAGTGAGGACGACGGCTGCCGCTAACCTTGCTGATGCCAGCCCATAGCATACTTTAGGCAATCAGCCCACCGGGAAGTTTCCCGGTGGGGTACATTGCCAATCCGCCCCTGATTCTGAGGTCCACATTTTGAAGAGCCAGGGCCTATCGGACTGTGTAATTTCTACTCTCAGATCCTGTAGAAAGAAAGTCACCTCAGCAATCTATCTAAAGATCTGGAAAAGATTCTGTTCCTGGGCTGGTGCTCCGTGCCCGAATTCAGAGAGACCTAAGATTCAGAAGATCCTAGATTTCTTACAGCATGGGCCTCAGACCGTCCACATTGAAAGTCCAAGTATCAGCCCTCAGCTGCTTCTTCGATTCAGATCTAGCTAACCATAGATGGATATGGAGGTTTATGAGAGCAGCCACTAGAATTAGGCCCACGCTTAGATCCCATGTTCCTTCTTGGGACCTCAATATCGTCCTTACTGGCCTTACCTTAGCTCCTTTTGAAACCCTGGTGGACTGTTCACTGAAACTACTCGTTTAAAACCGCATTTCTAATTGCAATTACTTCTGCTAGGAGATTAGGCGAGATACAGGCTATCTCCATTAGAGAACCCTATCTTAGGATCCTGGATGACAGTGTAGCAGTATAGCAAAACAGACGTGAACCCAGCTGATTGTATTTTCTTAACCTTGCGATCCCACACCATCAGTTGGGACCGATTTAAGTTTCTTTCTATCACATGTCCATCTGGACGATTTTTCAAGTGAACTTAGCACCATCAGCTGGGTTCACGTCAGTTTTGCTATACTGTCTCCCTCTCTGTGAAACACCAGTGCTCCTGATGAAGTGGGATACTGCAGAAACACGTAGAGCATGAGGGGTGTAGTGATATAGAGGTTGTGTATAGCCATTAGAATGGTAGCTAGGGGTCCTGTCGCCGTTTGACAATTGAGTGGAATTTATATTGCCAGATTACTCATAGGGACCTCTATTGTAGCTACCTAATAGAGCAGCAAGATTATGTTAATCACACTTTGTTGCAAGACATTTTATGTATCATCAGTTCCAGCTGTGGAGAAGTGGTGATTAGGGGCCTGCGGTTGTATATTATCGCAGCTCCAGTCGTGATTACTCACCGTCCCCCAAACCGGACAGATACAATTGTTTCTTTGCCAACACCTTTTAGACCTTAATGCCCTCCGTAAGATATATGGGTGCCCTATATGTTTGGACCCACGGACATTAGGTTTCTGGAGGTCACTGATATTTAAAAGCGGAGGGGAGGTGTGTGAAATACACTGGTCCTCACATTACATCCAGGTATATCTGTGACCTTTAGGTGTGCCTGGGATACATGGGATAAAATTTGTCAACAACCCCCCCCCCCCCCCTTTTGTTGTGGTATTAATAGGACATGTAATAAAACTTTATTTTGTTTTGGCTTTCTCTTTAGTCCAGATAAGTCCGCAAAACAATCTAATTTATGACGATAGAGATCCGGTAGGGGGAAGACTAAAGAAATTCTTCAGACCTGGGAAAACATCACAAAATCCCCCTGGAGTCTAGATGTAATGTAGGGTTACAAATTAGAGTTTTCCTCTCCCCCTCCAGAAAGATTTCTAATAAACAAAAAGCTAAAAGATTCAGATCATCTTCTAGAATCTCAGATCCGTCTATTGTTGGAAAAAGAAGTTGTTGTCCCAGTCCCGCAGGATCAAATAGGGAGAGGCTTTTACTCCCCAGTGTTTCTAATAAAAAAAACAAAAACAAATGGCTTCTTCCATGTACAAGAATCATCACAAATATCTCTGGTTTGCGGTCTTTCTGGGAAAATGTCTAGTCATTTACAATTCCAGGTCCTCCCATTCAGCCTCTCAAGGATCTTTATCAAGTTAGTAGCGGAGATCTCAAGCTTCCTTCATCAGAAGGAGATAATGTTTATCCCATACCTGGACGATGTTCTCATTTCAGCATCATCGGAAATTCTTCTGCGAAAGCATTTATGAACAGTTGAAAAACACACTCCAATCTCTGGGCTGAAAATTTAATCTGGAAAAATTAGACTTTATTCCAAGCAGGAGGAAGGTATTTTTGGGCATTCTACAGGACACACATCAGATGACATCCTTTCTTCCGGAGCAAAAGAAAAAGGACATTATGATAAAAATTTCATGATTTTGTCTTCTCCGGAAAGCATCCCTTCGAAAGATCATGATGATTGGGTTATTCCAGCGGTCAAGTGGGCCCAGTTCCACAGGAGGATTCTTTAGAAATTTAATCTAGAATCTTGGGATCGAAACCCACTTTCAACAGACAAAGTAGTGCCTCTCTCTTCCCGGATAAAGAGCTCGCTATGGTGGTGGTTGGTTCCGAAGAACCTAAGCCAGGGAGTCCAGTGGTGTGCATCAAATCAAATTGTCATCTCAACAGACGCAAGCGGCTCAGACTGGGGAGCCAACTGCGAAAATCATCTAGTTCAGGGCATCTGGGCTCCAGAGATCCTGTCTCCATCCTTAAATGCAAAGGAACTGTTGGCAGTATTTTTAGCTCTGAAGGCCTTTTTTTCTCCTTGCCCATGACAGCACCCATGCGAGTAGGACCTCCCATCCAGGACAGTACACCTGAGAAGATGAAAAGGTTCACACCCCCTCCACACCTCAGTTTTAGATTTCCTGTTCTCCGGATAGGATGTACCTAAGGAGCTCTTGCTCCTAGACTTGAGTTCACACCCTGGAGCTGGGGAAGGTCTGGGTCTACTAAACCATGAAGGGACCTATCCCAGGCGGCGTTAGTCTCCTCTGGGAGCAGCTGGCCAAGTTTGCCTTTTCTCATGCCTCCTCCCAGCCTCTTGGGGGACCGCTGTGGCTGTGTTCAGGTGGCTCCTGATCCAGCCAGCAGGGTGAGGCGCCCGCTCCCTTCTGAAAGATGCCCGCCGGGACAGTTGCGCTTACTGAGCACGTGGGGGCAGGTGGCAATATGCGGCTTCTTGCGTTCGGACAACACTACCTGTGACGCTGCAGGAAGCATAGGTCTCTGTCAGTTTGGATTAGGAGTGGGCCATGTGATAAAGGAGGCCAAGGCGCGTTATAAGTGGCAGCAGGAGATGGCAACCAGCTCTCATCTGATGCACACAGTGCTGTGCTGGACCCGGTGTCTGGAACCATGTCGGAACCAGGAGATTCTGTACGCGTCAACCCCTTGGAATCCTCAAGGCTTTCAAGTCCGGTACTAGTCCTGAGAAACAGGAAAGTATACATCTGCATATGGTGAGATCCACCCTAATTGCTCTGGGTTGTTTGCTTATTGTTTTTTTAAGTAGCAAAAACACCTAAGAAAGCTTATGGCAAGACTAAGCATAAAGAAGCGTGGATGCAGGGTGAGATCTAAGGTCAAATCCTCTCTTAAATCCCTGAAGCGGAATTGGCCTCGGGCCCCAGTGGGGGTCAGTTACAGTAAAGTTACAGATTCTAAAATCTCTGACAAGGAAGATTATGATGTTTCCAGCCACAATATATCCGATGAATTTTCTTCTGAAGAAGACACGGCAGGGGCCTCTGTGGAGATGGAGACTGCCTGGTTCGTTATAAGTTGGCTATGGAGAAAGAAGCCGCTGTGCTTTTGGATCCTTTGCTCTTTTGAAATATGTCAGAGCCAAGTGATCCTGGTTGTGCCAACTCCTCTGTGCCCTCGAGGCCTTCTAGTCTTGTATGGGTCCTGAGGAGCGGGGTACATTTGCAAAAAATATGAGACAAAGTCATAAACTTTTTTCTTAACTGATGTAGCTGGTTTCTTTTTAACAAACCAGATAGAATCTTTTTTTTTTTCACATTATGGGGGTTGTGTAATCACTAGTTCCTTAAATAGTTGTACTTCCACCTGTTTTGCTGGATCCCTGGTACGATTTTTTTCAAGCTTGGGTGGGATCCTAATTATCTGAGGGCGTATACTATTTTTACCCCAGGTGCAAACGAGGGTAGAATGTAACTCAGTGTTGATGCTTCAGGTGAAGAACTTCAGGAGCTGATTGGCTAGCTATAGGCAAAATCCTCGTACTGCCTTCTCTAACCCTTGTTTTGTCAAAGTGAGTGTGTTCTCTTCAGCATTGCTCACACTTGTAGCAGGGATAGCAGGTCTTTCTCCAGACTTAAGCTACTTTCACACTAGCGGCAGTCCTGATCCGGCAGGTGACGGGTGCTGCCGGATCTGGACTGCCGCAGGAACATGTGTGGAGCCGGAACCGCGCTCCGGCCCCACACATGTCACACAGTACATACATACACACAGACACACACACATATACACAAATACACATACATACTTACATGCTCCCGGCAGGTCTCCAGAGCGCCGGAGGAGCAGGACGGCTTGCACAGGTGACGATTCCCCACAGCGCCCTCTGCTGGGCGCCTGGTGGAATCGTCATCTGTGCACGCCGTCCTGTTCCTCCTGCGCTCTGGAGACTTGCCGGGGAGCATGTAAGTATGTATGTGTATATGTCTGTGTGTATGTGTGCAGGTGACGGATCCGTCATGAACTCTATTGAAAGTCAATGGAGGACTGATTCGTTTACTAGTGTATCACACCAAACGGATCCGTCCCCATTGACTTGCATTGGGGACCATTCCGGATCCGTCTTGGTGTGGATGCCTGGACCGGAGAGCAAACCGCAGCATGTTACGGTTTGCTCTCCGGTCTGAAGACGGAACAGAATGCTTCTAGGAGCATTCTGTTGTCTTCAGTTCAGTTTTGTCCCCATTGACAATGAATGGGGACAAAACTGAAGCGTTTTATTCCGGTATTGAGCCCCTATGACGGAACTCAATACCGGAATTTTAAAACGCTAGTGTGAAAGTAGCCTTAGGCAGCTATATCTCTGCAGAGACAGAATTGGCAGTTTCAGTTTACTCTCGCTTCCTGGTGCATGCCTCGCTGCCTCCTGGTGTGTACTGGCCTTTGTGCCTTTGGTGCCTGTTGGCCTCTGTGCCTGTTGGCCTCTGAGCTTTCTGTGCCTTTTCGCCTCTGTGCCTTCTGTGGCCTCTGCCTTCTGGGTTTCCCTTCCTAGTGGCCTCTCTTTGGTTTGTCCTGAGATTTTGTCAACCGGAAAAGGAATTGAGCATTTCATTGTGGGACTTCTGTTGGGTTCCTATCCTGTCTTTTAATAAAGTATTAGACAAGAAATGGGGTCCCTCCATGGCTTGATTCATATTGTAGTCTCGCATGGGTGCTGTCATGGCAAGGAGATAAAGACAATTGAACTTACCAGTAATTGCTTTTCTTGAAGCCCATGACAGCACCTCAAAATTTTGTCCCACCCATTTTTTTTTATTTTTAGACTATGTATTTTTTGAGGAAGACAGTTAAAGAGTTATTCTCATTTTAGACAATGGGGGCATATCGCTAGGATATGCCCCCATTGTCTTATAGGCGCCGGTCCCACTGCTGGGACCCACACCTATATACAGAACGGAGCCCCCGAACTGAATGAGGGCGCACTGCACTCCATTCATTTCTATGGGGCCGCCAAAAATAGCCGAGCGCTGGCTCTGCTACTTCCGTCGGCTCCATAGAAATGAATGGGAGCGGTGGCCGAGCTTGCGCTTTGTGCTCCCATTCATTTCTATGAGCGCAGCGGGGAGCTGCGCCTGGTGGCACTCCCCGCACCTATGGGACCCGCACCTATAAGCCAATGGGGGCATATCCTAGCGATATGCCCCCATTGTCTAAGATGAGAATACCCCTTTAAGTCACTGGTTCAATAATAAAATGAGAGAATAGCTTCCCTTTAATTTTTTTCCCTTTTTCTGACTTTTGTCTATCCGCCTGACTTCTTGCAAATAACTGAGGTGTGGAGGGGGTGTGAACCTTTTCATCTTCTCAGGTTTCCTGTCCTGGATGGGAGGTCCTACTCGCATGGGTTATCATGGGCTTCAAGAAAAGCAATTACCAGTAAGTGCAATTGTCTTTTTCCAGCCATCCATTTAAGGAATGTCAAGATTCTGTCGGACAACAGGACCACTGTAGCATACATCAACAAACAAGGGGGAATGAGAAGCAGAAATCTCTGATCCGCAGCATCCCGAATTTTTTCCTGGGTTCAGTTTCACATAAATTCAATCTCCACAGTCCATCTAAAAGGTGAGGAAAATACTCTGGTGGACTTCTTGATCAGGGGAAAATTTAATCCAGAAGAGAGGACTATTTTTCTGGATATCTGCAAGAGATGGGGTCCTCCATGTCTGGATCTCTTTGCTTCCAGAAAAAACAGACAGATCTGTTTTATTCCCTCTCATTCAGAGACAATCCGAGCAGAGTGGATGCATTTTCAGGTCCCTGGCCAGCGGGACTTCTGTACGCCTTTCCCCCAATCCAGTTGATTCCAAGAGTCCTGACGAAAGTTGTGGAGGACTGTGCCCAGCTAATCCTGATAGCTCCATACTGGCTGAAAAGAACATGGTTTCCCCTGCTTCTAAGCCTCTCAAAAGGGGATTTTTGCATCCTTCCTCAGATCCCGGACCTTCTATTTCAGGGTCTGGCTCAACACCCAGGAATTCATCAATTGAATCTAGCTGTCTGGAGACTGAACAGTCTATCCTAAAATCTAAGGGGTTATCTGATGCTGTTATTGGTATCTTGTTGTGCAGTAGGAAGCCAGTTATGTCTAAGATTTATATTAGAACTTGGAACCCTTTCCTCCGTTTTGCTGGGGACTCTTGGAATCCAACCTTATCGCCTAATGTCAAGGTAATCCTTTTTGCAGGAAGGTCTGGATAAGGGGTTAAGAGTAAGTACCCTGAAAGTCCAAATAGCAGCACTTAGTGTCTTTATGGAAGTCAGACTAGCAGAGCTAGATTTGGTCAAGAGGTTTTTTTAAAGGGACTTACAGGTTACATCCTCCTGTTAGATCTATGGTCCCTTCTTGGGATCTTAACTTGGTCCTCCTTTTGAACCTCTTGATGCGATCTCTCTTAGATTATTTTCCATAAAAACTTTCTTTCTGATGGCAAATATCTCTGCTAGAAGAATTGGCGAAATTCAAGCCCTTTCTTGTAAACCTCCTTATCTCACCATCATGGAGTATAGAATTGTACTAAAACATGAAACTTCTTTTTTGCCAGAAGTATTCTCCATATTTCACTGTCAGCAGGAGATATCATTGCCTACCTTTTGTACTCAGGCTAAGTCATCTAGCGAAAAGAGGTTCCACAATTTGGATGTCCGAAGAATCTAGATGTGTCCTGTCATATCTAGAGGCCAGTAAACAGTTGAGGTAATCAGACCATCTGGTTCAGTATGCTGGACAAAATAAGGGTCAAGGGGCCTCAAAAACCACTATTTCTCGATGGATAAAAGATCTCCGTTGCCTATAAAGAAAAGGGAGTCTCTCCACCTCTGAATCTGAGAGCACACTCGACTAGGGCAGTGGCAACTTCTTGGGCAGAGGGTGCCTGTGCATCTTTAGCCCAAATTTTCCAAGCTGCAACCTGGTCCAGTCCATCTACTTTCTTGCTTGGGTTGGATCTTAATTATCTGAGGGCGTATACTGTTTTTACCCCAGGTGCAAACAGAGGTAGAATGTAACTCGGTGTTGATGCTTCAGGTGAAGAACTTCAGGAGCTGATTGGCTAGCTTTAGGCAAAATCCTCGTTCTGCCTTCTCTAACCCTTGTTTTGTCAAAATGAGTGTGTTCTCTTCAGCATTGCTCACACTTGTAGCAGGGATAGCAGGTCTTTCTTCAGACTTAGGCAGCTATACCTCTGCAGAGACAGAATTGGCAGTTTCAGTTTACTCTCGCTTGCTGGTGCATGCCTTGCTGCCTCCTGGTGTCTACTGGCCTTCGTGCCTTTGGAGTCATCTAGCGAAAAGAGGTTCCACAATTTGGATGTCCGAAGAATCTAGATGTGTCCTGTCATATCTAGAGGCCAGTAAACAGTTGAGGTAATCAGCAGAGGGTGCCTGTGCATCTTTAGCCCAAATTTGCCAAGCTGCAACCTGGTCCAGTCCATCTACTTTCTTTAAGCATTACAGACTTGATGTTTTGAATAACAGCAACTTGTCTTTTGGGCAGAAAGTCTTGTCCGTAGCAGTCCCTCCCTAGTATAGTTTCCTTTGTTAATTCCCGTTAAGTGCCGTTGGGGAGGCGTACAGAAAAGATAATTACTCTTACCGGTAATTGGATTTTCCGTATATAGCCTCCATAATGGCACAGGGATTTCCCGCCCAATTTTTCTGTATATGTTGTACTTGTTTCCCAGATAAACTTTTTCAGCATCATCCTGAGTTCTTGGATGTTTACTGGAGAAGGTAAAGGGGAGGAAGCTTTGAAATCTTTGTTATCCATGTTGTTTCCTGTCCCTGGGAGGCGGGGTAACCTCCTGTTTAGTGCCGTTGTGGAGGCTATACGGAAAATCCAATTACCCGTAAGAGTAATTATCATCTTTCTGGGCAGCAGATCATCCTGGATAAAAGGGGATCGGTAGCCCAGAAACAATGAATCTGTATGGGGGTGAGCAATGTCTCATACCGATACAGTGGGGGTGATTGATTAATGTAACCACAGATTTCACCATCACTGCCAATTAGGCAATTAACAGCAAATGCTTAATGTAACCATTTAACAGCTATCTTGCAGCATACTGTATTTGCAATAAACACTGCTCCCTCTATGGGTGACCATACACATCTGACAAACAATGGCCAAACCCACCAATTTCAGGGGAGTGAGCTGAACATCTAATGTGTATGAAGGCTTCCCACCTCTCCTCTGACTTCTCTGACTACAGATAGGGGGGGGGGGAGAGATAACGTGTCAAAATGTTAGATTCATGATTACAAATTCTTTGTTCTCAAGAGAGACAACTCACTATTAGAGGTGCCTGGAAGCTGCTTATTTCCCTCTGCCCTGAGAACACATGCAAGCTCACTAAGCTCATGATGGGTTATGAGTAATAGCTTTAGGCTAAAGCTCTTAAGTATATAGCCACAGAGACAGCACCCCGGCAGACCAATGCCATGAAACAAAGCTATGGGACTGAATGAAACAATTAAAAAAATAAATAAAATTAAGGCTCCATTCACACGTCCTGTTTTTCTTTCCTGATTCGATCCTGATCCTGATCTGGATCCATTAATTTCAATGGGTCCTGAAAAAATCAGGATCGAATCAGGAAAGAAAAACAGGACGTGTGAATGGAGCCTAAGAGTTACATCAGCGCAACTGATACAGAATTACCTGTATGTATTGCTAATAATTTAGGTCTTCACTGCAAAGCTTGAGATATACTGTGTACTAAGTATCTGACATGTGAACAGATGAGTTTACTTTATGAAGTCCACTAAAAAATAGGAGGATATTAATTATGTAACACATTGGTACAGACAGCCCCCACTACTATCGCTGCACGCTTCCCAGGAGGTGTATCTTCGTCTTGTAGAAGGCAGGGAGGGAGCCAAATCTGGAATTCAGACATATAAACCACAAGAGATTAGAAAGTTGCAGCAACTTCCTAATATGGCAAAAGACATTCTTGCGGCAGAGAGGAAGGGGAGCTTGCAGAGACTGCTATCCAGGTCTTCCCGCAGTTGTTATGGACAATATTTATACATTTGTGATTACCGTGTTAATATACATATTCCCATAAAGCCTAAGCCACTGTAACTGTTATAGGGACCCTGTCACATTGAACATGGTGTCTGAGCTGCAGGCAGCAGGTTATAGAGCAGGCGTGGCTGAGCAGACTGATATACTGAATTCCCACAAAATCATATAACTTATATTTTATTTATTTAATTTTGATGTCAAGGTGGTGGTCCTATGAATGATTTACAGCCTCACCTCTATGACTGTGCGTACATTGCTGTCAGTCACTGATAGGACTGCCGCCTTGATTTCAAAGAATGAGCATGGCTATAAATGAATAAAATACAAGTTTTACTGGATCTTTTACCGTAAAGTGTATATGAGTCTGCTTATCCCCTCATGCTCTATACCAGGCATCCCCAAACTGCGGCCCTCCAGCCATGCTCTGCTGTAGGCTGATAGCTGTAGGCCGTCCGGGCATGCTCGGAGTTGAAGTTTTGCAACATCTGGAGGGCTGCAGTTTGGGGATGCCTGCTCTATACCATGCTGCATGCAGCTCAAACACCATGTTCAGTTTGACAGGTTCCCTTTAAATTATAAACATTAACAGAATCTGAACAGTAATGTACCTGTCCCTACATATATTTAGCTAGTTCTGCAGTAAGATCGTTTGTATTCTTATTTCACTCCAATTCCTTTCATGGAGTTTGTTCATTTAAAAGCTTCCTTTTTATGGGAAGACCCCTTTAGCTGTATGCAAACATAGTTGTAGGTAGACAACTTATTTAAAGATTGGGTGTATTCAAGGCTGCATTTACAGCTTGTGATACTCTAGACCAGTGATGGCGAACCTTTTAGAGACCAAGTGCCCAAAAGCCACTTACTGTATTTATCACAAAGTGCCAACACGACAATTTAACCTGAATACTTAAAGGGAGTCTTTCACCTGTTTTTCACCTACATACAGTGCCTTGCGAAAGTATTCAGCCCCCTGGAACTTTTCAAACTTTTGCCACATTTCAGGCTTCAAACAAAAAGATATAACATTTTACATTTTTGGTGAAGAATCAACAACAAGTGGGTCACAATTGTGAAGTGGAACGAAATTTATTGGATCATTTAAACTTTTTTTGTAATAATAAAACTGATAAGTAGGGCGTGCAAAATTATTCGGCCCATTTACTTTCAGTTCAGAAAACTCACTCCAGAAGTTCATTGAGGATCTCTGAATGATCCAATGTTGTCCTAAATGACTGATGAAGATAAATAGAATCCACCTGTGTGTAATCAAGTCTCCGTATAAATGCACCTGCTCTGTGATAGTCTCAGGGTTCTGCTTAAAGCACAGAGAGCATCATGAAGACCAAGGAACACACCAGGCAGGTCTGTGATACTGTTGTGGAGAAGTTTAAAGCTGGATTTGGATACCAAAAGATTTCCCAAGCTTTAAACATCCCAAGGAGCACTGTGCAAGCGATCATATTGAAATGGAAGGAGTATCAGACCACTGCAAATCTACCAAGACCCAGCCGTCCCTCTAAACTTTCATCTCAAACAAGGAGAAGACTGATCAGAGATGCAGCCAAGAGGCCCATGATCACTCTGGATGAACTGCAGAGGTCTACAGCTGAGGTGGGAGAGTCTGTCCATAGGACAACAATCAGTCGAACACTTCACAAATCTAGCCTTTATGGAAGAGTGGCAAGAAGAAAGCCATTTCTCAAAGATATCCATAAAAAGTCTTGTTTACAGTTTGCCACAAGCCACCTGGGAGACACACCAAACATGTGGAAGAAGGTGCTCTGGTCAGATGAAACCAAAATCGAACTTTTTGGAAACCATGCAAAACGATATGTTTGGCGTAAAAGCAGCACAGCTAATCACCCTGAACACACCATCCCCACTGTCAAACATGGTGGTGGCAGCATCATGGTTTGGGCCTGCTTTTCATCAGCAGGGACAGGGAAGATGGTTCAAATTGATGGGAAGATGGATGGAGCCAAATACAAGACCATTCTGGATGAAAACCTGTTGGAGTCTGCAAAAGACCTGAGACTAGGACGGAGATTTATCTTCCAACAAGACAATGATCCCAAACATAAAGCAAAATCTACAATGGAATGGTTCAAAAATAAACGTATCCAGGTCTTAGAATGGTCAAGTCAAAGTCCAGACCTGAATCCAATTGAGAATATGTTTGAAAGAGCTGAAAACTGCTGTTCACAAACGCTCTCCATCCAACCTCGAAGAGCTCTAGCTGTTTTGCAAGGAAGAATGGGCAAGAATTTCAGTCTCTAGATGTGCAAAACTGATAGAGACATACCCCAAGCGACTTGCAGCTGTAATCGCAGCAAAAGTTTAAATGATCCAATAAATTTCGTTCCACTTCACAATTGTCACCCACTTGTTGTTAATTCTTCACCAAAAAATTAAAATGTTATATCTTTTTGTTTGAAGCCTGAAATGTGGCAAAAGGTTGAAAGTTCCAGGGGGCCGAATACTTTCGCAAGGCACTGTAACTAACAAAAGTGCCCCACAGAAGATTGCATACACACCCCAGACATACCTGTGTGCACTTTGTGTCTGTATTGCATGTGCAGAAAAAGAATTTTTATTCTGCAGGAAAACCGCTCCCAAGTGCCCAGCTCTGCTGCTGCAAGTGCCCAAAGCAAAGCAGACTGAAGAGCGGAGGGCTGCTTTAGCTGCTCATATCTTGGGATTAGTAGCAGTTAGAAAAATGGTCTGACCTTCTTTGAAAGCTGACATTCCAAGCTTTGAAATTATACCAAAATCACAGCACTATATCCAGTATATCAGAAGATATAGCTGTTAGAAATCGAGTCGGGAGAGAGAGCTGTTTTTCGTTTAACTTTCAGCTGGGCACTTGGGAGCTGTTTTCCTGCAGAATAAAAGTGCTTTTCCTGGACATGGAATACAGAAACAAAATGCACACAGGTATGTCTGGGATGTTTCTGCAATCTTCTGTGGGGCAGTGTTCTTAGTTATATAGGTGAAAAACAGGTGAAAGACTTTCCTTTAAAAATGTTGGCCGAGTTAAGCTGTGGGGATGTGGCTTAACACACACCCCAGTAAATTGAATGCCCCCATTGACACCTCCTAGTATTAATAATGCCCCAGTAGCGGCCTACAGTATTAATAAGGCCTTAATTAGTGGCTCCAAGTATTAACCCCTTCCTGACCAGCGCCATACATGTACGGCACTGCGGGAAGTAACTTCCCGACCAGCGCCGTAGTACTACGGCGCGCTGATCGGGCGGGTGCAGGAGCTGCGCCCGCCCAATCAGCTGCGGGGGGCCAGCTGTTCCCAGTAGCCGGACCCCTGCTGCGTACGCCCGCATCGGTGAACACACCGATGCGGGCGTATTAACCCTTCATGTGCCGCGGCCAGCGCTGACCGCGGCACATGCGATGCAGGCGGTTGGAAGGGGTGTCCATGGGGTCCCCACGCTGCTGTGGGGACCTGATGGCTTAGATAGCAGCCGGATGCCTTCCTTTGGCATCCGGCTGCTATCTATGGAAGCCTGTGAGATCCAGCCCCCTGGATCTCACAGGCAGTAAGCTAGAAGTGTATTACTGTGTGTAATACACTTCCAGCCAATGCATTATAATACAGAAGTATTGTAATGCATTGTAAAGGGGATCAGACCCCCAAAGTTAAAAAAGTGTAAAAAAAGAAAGTGAAAAAAAGTGAAAAAATAAAGTTTTACAAAAAAAGTTTCAAGTTCCAAAAAAAAAGGCGTCCTTTTCACAAAATAATATTAAAAAAATTTTTAAAAATAGTGAAAAAAATAAAAAGAGACATACAGTATTAGGTATCGCCGTGTCCGTATCGACCAGCTCTATAAAAATATCACATGATCCACCCCGCCAGGTGAATGCAGTAAAAAAAAAAAAAACTGTGCCAAAAAGGCCTTTTTTTTGGTCACCTTCCCTTACAAAAAGTGTAATAGCAGGCGATCAAAAAGGCGTATTTACCCCAAAATGGTACCAATCAAACCGTCATCTCGTCCCGCAGAAATGTAGACCCTACCTGAGACAATCGCCCAAAAAATAAAAAAAATATGGCTCTCAGAAAATAGCAACACAAAAATAAGATTTTATTTTGTTCAAAAATGCATCTAATGTGTAAAACTTTCCAAAAATAAAAATGTTTGACATATTGGGTATCGCCGCGTCCGTAACAACCTGCTCTATAAAAATATTACATGAGATGGCCCCCCAGGTGAATGCTGTAAAAAAAAATTAAAAAAAACTATGCCATAACAGCCATTTTTTTTCACCTTCCCTCACAAAGAGTGTAATAGCAGGCGATCAAAAAGTCTTATGTACCCCAAAATGGTACCAATGAAAACATCACCTCATCCCGCAAAAATGAGCCCCCACATAAGACAATAACTCAATCCATCAAAATCTGTGCTGCAAAATCCATATGGCACTCCTTCTGTTCTGAGTCCTGCCATGTGCCCGCACAGCAGTTTACCACCACATATGGGGTGTTGCCGTATTCAGGAGAAAATGGGGAACAAATTATGGGGTGCTTTTCTCCTGTTACCTCTTGTGAAAATGAAAAATTTGGGGCTAAAGCAACATTTTAGGCTCCATTCACACGTCCTGTTTTTCTTTCCTGATTCGATCCTGATTTTTTCAGGACCCATTGAAATGAATGGATCCAGATCAGGATCAGGATCGAATCGGAAACAAAAGCAGGACGTGTGAATGGAGCCTTATTGGAAGAAATGAAACTTTTCATTTTCACAGCCAAGTGTTTCCAAATTCCGTAAAACGCTTAGGGGGTCAAAGTGGCCAGTACCCCCCTTAATATATTCTTTGAAGGGTGTAGTTTCCAAAATGGGGTCACTTTTTGAGGGTTTCCACTGTAGGGGTACGTCAGGGTCTCTCAATTACAAAATGGTGCCTAAAAACCATTCTAGCAAAATCTGCCTCCAAAATCCGTATGGCGCTCCTTTCCTTCTGACCACTGCCACAAACCCATAGAGACGTTTACCACCACATATGGGGTATTTCTGTAAACTGCAGAATCAGAGTAATGTATATTGAGGGTTAGTTTGCTGTTAACCCTTACTGTTTTGCAAGAAAAAAATTAACATGAATAAACTACCAAAAAAGTGAAATTTTGAAATTTCACCTCCATTTTCCATTAATTTTTGTGGAACACCTCAAGGGTTAACAAAGTTTGTAACAGCAGTTTTTTATAATTTGAGGGGTGTCGTTTCTAAAATGAGGTCATCTATGGGTGGTTTCCATTACGTAAGCCACTCAAAATCACTTTATATCTGAATTGGTGCTTAAAAAAATGGTTTTGGAAATTTTGTTGAAAATATGAAAAATGGCTTCTAAACTTCTAAGCCTTCTAACGTCCCAAAAAAGTAAAATGACATTTATAAAATGATGCCAACAAAAATGAGGACATATGGAGAATGTAAAATAATAACTATTTTTGGAGGTATTACTATATATTTTGAAAGTAGAGAAATTGAAATTTGCTAATTTTTCCAAATTTTTGTTAAATTTGGAATTAAAAAAAAAATAAAAATGAAATATTTTGCCACAAATTTACTACTGTCGCGAAGCACAATATGTGATGAGAAAACAATCTCAGAATGGCTTGGATAAGTATGATACCACTTTTTTATCACGTTTTTACTACTTAAAAATAAAAACTTAGAAGATAAATTTTTCTTGTTTGCATTCCCATATTGTCATACCCATAACTTTATTAAAACCTGGTTTTTAGGGGCGATCTGTACTTTTTATTGATACCATTATGGAATGTGTGACTTTTTGATCACTTTTATTCAGTTTTTTGGGATTATGAAGTGACGAAAAATGGCAAATCTGCCTTTTTTAGATGAAGCGATTTCTATTTTTAGTTTTTTTGTTTATTTTTATTTCCATTTTGGGGAATTAGGGGTTATATGAGGAGCCTGACAACATGCAATTATAGATAAACGAGCCTGTCGGGATTCAGTTCGTTACAGGGAAAGAGAGACATTCGATACAAATGTGTGTTTCTCAACAAAATATATGCTCTGTGTAAGGCTACATGCACACAACCATATGTGTTTTGCGGTCCGCAAATTGCGGATCTGCAAAAAAAACGGATGACGTTCCGTATGGCATTCGTGTTTCCGTTTTTTTTTTTTTTTTTTTGCGGATCCATTGTAACAATGCCTATCCTTGTCCGCAAAACGGAGAAGAATAGGACATGTTCTATTTTTTTTGCGGGGCTACGGAACGGACATACTGATGCGGATAGCACACAGTGTGCTGTCCGCATTTTTTGCTGACCCATTGAAATGAATGGGTCCGCATCCTATCCGGAAACAAAATACGTTCATGTGCATGAGGCCTAATGAGTACTTTCTCATTATGAAGAACCGCTAGTATGCGGAGCACGTGTGTTCAGTGTTGTAGGCCAGGTTCTGCCTCTATGGGTTTCTGGGAAAGATATTCAAATTAGCTTCTTTTTTCTGAAAGAGCTAGTTGCAGATTTGAGGGTGGTTTAGCTATCTTTTTTTAGGACTTGTTCACATCTGCGCTCACCTCTCCGTTCGTCTATTCTGTTATAGGAGGAGAAGAATGAAAAAGGATGGATTTGTTAAATAACTGAGCCAAAAGGAGCCTATAGCCCCATAGACTATAATGGGATCTGTTAGATTTCCGTTCTGGGGATTGATTTTGTAGCGGAGACAAAAGTGAACTTAGCCTTAGCTTTGCTACATAAGCATGTTTAAAAGCAGAAAGCCATCTCTGCCAATCAGTTGTGTGAAAACTATGCAGCACTCATATGGATGCTGTGTTCTTCATACTGTTTACCTACTTCAGGGATCATCAACCTTTAGCGCTCCAACTGCTGTGAAGCTACAACTCCCAGTATCCAAACATGCTCGGCTGCTCTTCTAACTCCCATAGAAGTGAATAGAAACTACAATTCCCAGAATGCTTCAAACAGCTGGAGTGACAAAGGTTGCTGATCCCTGACCTACTTGTTGTGCAGTAGCAAGAAGGCATACCTACCTAAAGCATATGAAAACAGCTTTGCTAAAGCAAATTATAAGAACACCTTTTCTAGTTGTTAAGTGGATCCTCTGGGTGGGTGTTATTGTAGGCTTGATAACGCCCCTCTTCATTTCTGGGAAACATATATGCAAATTATCATGGCCAACATCTGCTGGCATCAGAAAGCTAATTTAAATACTTTTCCTAGAAACCCATAGGGCCATTGCCTGACCTACAATACTATGCACACATGCCTAACATATTAGGGACTCTCCATAATGAGAGTACCCATTAGCGCATATGTTGTTGAGAAACACATTTGAGGCTCTCTCTCAAATTGTTTTGTTTTGAAAAATTTGGAGCAAATTTCAAACCTGTTCGCTCATTCTTCCACACAATCATCTAGATAATAGATTTATTCTATTACTAAATAGAATTTAGTATATGGTTGGCTCACATATAACCAATAGTGATTTTATTAAAAAATAAATAAACTAAACAATGCAAAATAAATTATACAAAATAAAAATTCTTATATCAAAAGCATACTATACATTTAAAACATCCCATATATGGTTGCAATTGCAGTTATCACGGTCCCTCCAATATTCCAGGTGTGGGGCTCACACAATATCCTAAAATATAATTTTCTCTGTATTTTGTATATATGTATTGCCAGGAGACGATGTTTCTCAAAATTCAGACTTCAAATAGTCAATGACAACAAATGGAGATATTTTTGCTGGATATAATGTGTCCAGAGTGGGTCTAATATTATGTTCTTACCCACTATTCTGCCTATAATCAGCGGAGTTAGATTAGAGTTGCTGCGGTACCGGTGTTTTTCACCATACCATAGTATCTCCAAGTCTTGCAAGTTAGCGTTATTCTGCAGACTCACCGGACCTTTGCCCGAAGACCAGACTGTATTCCCTGCTGTGGAAGTTCCCCCGTGCCGTTTGTTTGGTGCTTGCGTCGACCTGGGGTGCCGGATAGCTGGACTCCGGCTCTCCGCTTATAGCGATATCCCCAGTCCCTTCTCAAGCGCTTGCGCACTTGCACCCTGGAGACGCCGGGGGTGTTCCTCCACGTGTGTTCTTTTGCGGGTAATGGCACAATACTAAAGTCCTTTCCACAGCAATATTTCTCAATAGTTGTCAATCTACTGGCTCAAATACAGCAGAGTACAATACCAGACGCGTTTCGAAAACTCCAAGTTTTCTTCCTCAATGGTTGTTTTCAAAATGAGGGACATATCATTCTTTTCAATGGTTTTAGTGTCATATTCAAACTCCGGACCGGATTCCGCTACCCACATTCATAAAACAATTATAATTATTTCTTTCATTCATTGATATTTGGCCCATATTTCTGCTTATATTCTTAATCATCAATATATCAGCTCATATTTGAGCTTTAAAATAATCACAAAAAAAATTAAAAAAAATGTTTAAAAATATATAAAAAAATAAATAAAAGTTCAAATCACCCCCCTTTCCGTATAATGAAAAAATAAATACCTAAATAACAATAAATATAGACATCATTGGTGTCACCGTGACCGAAAACGCCCATACTTTTAAAATATATAAAAAAAAATTCCAATACGGGGAACTGTGTGGCGGAAAAAAGCGTCCAAATGGTGATTCACCGTTTTTTTGTCGCTTTTTTTTTTTCTAAAAAAAATTAAATAAAAAGTGATCAAAAAGTCATACACACCCCAAAATGGTATCAATAAAAACTTCAGATCGCCCCGCAAAAAATGAGCCCCCATACAGCTCCGTACACATAAATACCAAAAAGTTATAGGGGTCAAGATATGACAAGGGAAAAAAAAAAGGCCAACTTTATAATTATTTTATCACCATCTAAACGCAGGAAAAACTATACATATTAGGTATCGTCGGATTCGTACTGACCAGTAGAATGAAAGTAACTGGTCAGTTTTAATGAACATCGAACGCTGTAAATAATAAACCCGTAGAACTGTAGCAGAATAGCGTTTTTTTTGCAATTTCACCCAATTTGGAATTTTTTTCCCGCTTCCCACTACACCATATGCAATATTAAATGGTGGCGTTGGAAAGTATAACTTGTCCCGCAAAAAAACAAGCCCTCATACAGCTATGTGAACAGAAAAATAAAACAGTTATGGCTGAAGGCAGGGAGCGCAAAACGAAAATGCATAACCGAAAAAACCTCCGGGGGTGAAAGGGTTAAAACCATTTTTAGTCCTACTGTTATATATAAGAAAAAAGCGCATATACAGAAAATAACGCAATTCATAGATACTGCTCACACTTATATTTTGTTTTTTGATTTTGTCTCAATTTCTCACTATAGTCTTATTTTATATTACCCTTTACTCTCATATATTCATGATTTTCCCACTTCATCCGCCTGTTTTCATCTATTTTTATCTTTATGTATTTATGTTTTTATATTTTTGCTGTTTCTGTATTTGAGCCAGTAGATTGACAACTATTGAGAAATATTGCTGTGGAAAGGACTTTAGTATTGTGCCATTACCCGCAAAAGAACACACGTGGAGGAACACCCCGGCGTCTCCAGGGTGCAAGTGGGACCTCCACAGCGGGGAATACAGTCTGGTCTTCGGGCAAAGGTCCGTTGAGTCTGCAGAATAACGCTAACTCGCAAGACTTGGAGATACTATAGTATGGTGAAAAACACCGGTACCGCAGCAACTCTAATCTAACTCTGCTGATTATAGGCAGAATAGTGGGTAAGAACATAATATTAGACCCACTCTGGACACATTATATCCAGCAAAAATATCTCCATTTGTTGTCATTGACTATTTGAAGTCTGAATTTTGAGAAACATCGTCTCCTGGTAATACATATATACAAAATACAGAGAAAATTATATTTCAGGATATTGTGTGAGCCCCACACCTGGAATATTGGAGGGACCGTGATAACCGCAATTGCAACCATATATGGGATGTTTTAAATGTATAGTCTGCTTTTGATATAAGAATTTTTATTTTGTATAATTTATTTTGCATTGTTTATTTTATTTATTTTTTAATAAAATCACTATTGGTTATATGTGAGCCGACCATTTGGTAATATTTGTGTATTTTAAGGCTAAATCTGGTAATTAGTAGGTCGTGCAATCTCTAGGTGAGCACTTCAATAAATTTAGATTGTATAGGATTTAGTATATGCCAATGTAGTGCTGCCACGTTTAGGACTGCATTGAAATATACCAGTAATATGCCTTGAAGCCTTGTAAAACCTCTGGCCTATTACTACTAAGGAATGCCTGTCACATTTGACCACAGCATCTAAGTGGTTAAATATCTGTGAAAGGAGTTCACAGATCACAGACATGAAACAGCAGGCACCTGGGGGCTATAGCGCCTGCTCCACTTTGGAGCGGGAGCCATCTTTAAATAACCTATTACCAATGTATGTAGTTAATGTGGTCTGCTTTGCCATTTGTGTCCATTATACAATGGATTGGTGCTTCTATTATTTTCAGTTTTCTGCTTCTGTAAGCGAGCAGAACAGAAATATTTAGTGTAGATGTGGAGAAGATTTTTTTGCACCTTGAATTTTGAATTTGATTCTGTGCCAAAATTCAGGGGGCGGCAATGTGATTGTGGTGCTTTGTTTAAAGCCGCAACCATGCCAAGAGGGGACAGAAATGCGGCAGTGAACAGACCCTAACAAGTACAGTTAAAATGCAAAGGCAACGTAGGTATATCAACAAGCAGTTGTGACGTACTACTTGTACTACTTTTTTTCGGTTCTGCATTTTCGTTTTGCGCTCCCTGCCTTCAAACAGCCATAACTCTTTTATTTTTCTGTTCACATAGCTGTATGAGGGCTTGTTTTTTGCGGGACAAGTTGTACTTTCCAACGCCACCATTTAATATTGCATACGGTGTAGTGGGAAGCGGGAAAAAAATTCCAAACCGGGTGAAATTGCAAAGAAAACGCTATTCTGCTACAGTTCTACGGGTTTCTTATTTACAGCGTTCGATGTGCATTAAAACTGATCCGTTACTTTCATTCTACTGGTCAGTACGAATCCGGCAATACCTAATATGTATAGTTTTTCCTGCGTTTTCATAGTGATAAAATTAGAAAGTTGCCCTTTTTTTTTTTTTTTTTTTTTTCCTTGTCAAATCTTGACCCCTATAACTTTTTGGTATTTATGTGTACAGAGCTGTATGGGGGCTCATTTTTTGCGGGACGATCTGAAGTTTTTATTGATACCATTCTGGGGTGTGTATGACTTTTTGATCACTTTTTATTTAATTTTTTTTAGAAAAAAAAAGCGGCAAAAAACGGCAAATCGCCATTTGGACGCTTTTTTTCCGCCACACAATTCGCCGTATTGGAATTTTTTTTTTTTATATTTTAAAAGTATGGGCGTTTTCGGTCACGATGATACCCATGATGTCTATATTTATTGTTATTTAGGTATTTATTTTTTACTTATACGGAAAGGGGGGTGATTTGAACTTTTACATCTTTTTTATTTTTTACATATTTTTTAACTTTTTTTTTTAATTTTTTTTACTATTAGAAAGCTCAAATATGGGCTTATATATTGTGGCTTTTTTTTTTTCTTTATGAGCAATTCTGGGTTTTATAGACTCAGAAATCCATGAATTGCTCATTTCTTATCCTGGCCTGCCATCTAGTGGCCAGAATAAGAATTGCACTTTGAAAACTGTAATCCTCACCAGCGAGGATTACAGTTTTCATATGGTGTACAGACACCCCGATTGGCCACACGGGGTGTCTGTACACCACCCGGAAGCGAACGCTTCCGGGTTTAGACGCAACTAGATGCCGTGATCACGTGTGATCACGGCATCTAGTCAACCCGGAAGACGCCGCCGATGGCGGTAAGTAGCGGCAAGTCTCTGCTGTTAGAAACAGCAGAGACTTGCCGGCCATGACGCCCGCCGCACCCGCGAGCGGGCGCCATGT
>ONZH01004049.1:0-32589 GCA_900303285.1 Rhinella marina
TTGTGCCACTCTGTGGCCTCCAAATTGTATTACTACTTCCAATGCTGCTGCCACTTCCAGGGTCTGTCATTCTGCCACTCTGTGGCCTACTCATGATGCTGCCACCTAGCCACACTGTCGTCGTGCCACTCTATAGTCTGCTGATGCTGTTGCCACTGCTATCTCCAACCTGTCTGGGGGGGGGGCTCTGCTTGTATAAGCATGTAATAGAACAGGTTCTGTCGAAATGTATGTGGAATCAGTGAATTGGTGTAAAAGGCGTGTGCTTTTGGTGCTCTAGTATCTTGGGCCTCTGCACGATTCTTTATAGCTGGTACTAACATTTACCTGTGAGGCTGAGTTCAGACTTGAGTTGTTTGGTGAGTTTTGGCCCCTTAACTGCCCAAATACATAAAAGTGTGCAGCGATTCTAAGAGCGAAGCCTGTTATGTGCCTGTCACACTGGCTCACAGTATTCTTTCACTACCACAGTACACTCCCTATTAGCGTTGAGCGAGCATGCTCGGCTGAACTCGCTGTTCGGCCGATCATGCCTACGCTCGGCTCCGCTCGATGTTCGGTCGAACACCGAGTGTACTCGGGCACAATGCTGACATTCACTGTAATGTTGATTTCTACGCTAATGCTACGCATTGTATGCTAATGCATATGCATTTGGACGCTAATGTGTACGCATTGTGCGCTAATGCGTACAAATTCAGTTAATTAGCATACTTTTACGAGCGAAAGGAGTAAAAGAGGAGAAGTCGTGATTCTGACCTTTTCCTATTAACCAGACACCCTCCCCTCTTCCGAGCGGGGTCTGCCTGGTTTAGTCCCATTGACTAACATTATGCTCGAGTGCTCGGCCAGAGCACCCAAGCATACGAGCACAGAGGTGCTCGCTCAACACTACTCCCTATGCATTTTACTGCAAGGCACAGTGTTCTATACCACTATTCAGGCTCTCTGCAGCCCGGAAGTAGCCATTTTTAATGTGATTTGCAACAAATTTATTCAGATCAAAGCAAATCTTTTTAGAAAATTCGGCGAATCAGCCGAATTGAATTTTTGAAAAATTTGCTCATCTCTAGCCGACAGGCTCTCTACACACAATCTTTACGTCGGGGCACAAAAGACCTGTTGCTTGCCTACTGTCTCTCTTCAAAAACTTCATCCTGAGGCCATTTTAGTGGCTATTTAAAATGGTAGTTTTCCGGTGTTTCACCTACTGTCTCTATTCCAAAATTTCTGCCTGAGGTCCAAGTACTACTGGCTTTTGAAACTTTTCCTCCTCCGTTGCGCTGTCTCTCCAAAAAAACTTCTTTCTGAGGCCCAACTACTGTGGTACTGGACTGATTCAGGAGCAGGTGACTAGACCTCAGCATGTCAGCATTGATTACTGGGTCAGTCCGCTACCAGTGTCCGCCACCTTACAGCAGCCATTTACATCCTGTCACCCAGCTTTCCCATGTATGATGTTGTAAAATCTGAGATGATCTAAACGTAAGTGATAAATCCTGACACACATGACTATTAACTTCTATTAAATCGTTATCACCCAGCTTTATTAGAGTCCTGATCAACAAGTTGTCATTCAAAAATCTCAGAAAGTTGAGTGATAGCTTCTCTATGCTTGCAAGTGGTAATTGTTTCACTGTCTTGAATTTATACGCAAAAGCGTATAGAGTAAATTATACGTAGCAATAGCATACGCTTTATCGGACAAGGTCCTGTCGCTCCTTGCACTGTCTTTGCCTGTTCCATGCATGCTGCCCCTGGTGTTCCTTATCCATTTCCGTGGTGTTTCCATCACTTTCAGAGGTTTTCAGGTGTTTAGGCAACCTTACCTGCGAAGAACTTGGGTCCCCTGCAAAAATGCTCGTATCTCCAATTGACTTCAATAGGGTTTGTTATTCGGTACAAATATACGAACTTTTGGAAAAGTTTGTACCGAGTACCGATCACACAAGCATTTTAATATTTGCTCATCTCTAGTCACAACCTTCGAAAACACTCTCTGTTGCGGAGAGAAATTATGATGTGGGTAACAGAGAGTTACTGGCCATTAAGTTGGCTTTTGAGGAATGGCGTCATTGGTTGGAAGGGGCGATTCACCCTATCACTGTATTCACTGATCACAAAAATCTGGCTTACCTGGAGTCGGCTAAACGACTTAATCCGAGGCAGGCCAGATGGTCTTTGTTCTTCACCAGATTCAATTTCATTGTCACATATCGTCCTGGGGTTAAGAATGTGAAGGCGGATGCCTTGTCACGTAGTTTTCCCGTAGGTGGAGATTTTGAAGATCCGAGCTCTATACTGTCTGAAGATGATTGAGGCCCAGGGAGATGCACCGGAGTCTTGCCCTCCTGGGAAGTTGTTTGCTCCTTCTGATTTGCTTCATAAGATGTTTGAGGAACATCATTCTTCGGTGATTGAAGGAAACCCTGGGAGTAAATCCACTGTCGACCTCATCTCTCGTAGATTCTGGTGGCCGGGGCTGCGAAAGTGTGTTGAGGACTATGTGTCGGCCTGTAGTGTCTGTGCACGCGCTAAGGTGACACATACTCGACCTTCTGGACCCCTACTTCCATTACCCATCCCGTCCAGACCATGGACTCACTTATCCATGGACTTCATCACTGATCTGCCTGATTCGTCTGGTAAGACAGTTATTCTGGTGGTTGTAGATTGTTTTAGTAAAATGGCACACTTTATTGCATTAACCGGACTCCCCAATGCTAAAACTCTTGAAGAAGTGTTTGTTGGCAACATTGTGAAACTTCATGGCATTCCCACTGACATGGCCTCTGATCGTGGGACTCAGTTTGTGTCCAGATTCTGGAAGGCATTCTGTACTCGGCTTGGGGTATAACTGTCTTTTTCCTCTGCCTCTCACCCCCAGACGAATGGACAGACTGAGCGTACCAATCAGAGTCTGGAGACTTACTTGAGATGTTTTGTCTCTGAGAACCAGGATGAGTGGACCTGTTTTTTGTCTCTGGCAGAGTTTGCCATATATAATCGCAGACAGGATTCCACTGGTACGTCACCATTTTTTGGTGCATATGGCTTTCACCCGCAGTTTGGCTCATTTTCTGGTTCTGATACTTCTGGTATTCCTGAGGAAGAACGTTTTTTGGTCATCATTGTCATCTATATGGCGGAAAATTCAAAATAACTTGATAAATATGGGTAACAAGTACAAACGTGTTGCTGACAGGAAACGTATGAATGGTCCAGACCTAAGTGTGGGTGATTCTGTGTGGCTGTCTGCTAGGAACATTAAGTTGAAAGTTCCTTCTCGAAAGTTGGGTCCAAGATTTATTGGCCCATATAAGATCATGGCCATTATTAATCCTGTAGCATTTCGTCTTAAACTTCCTCAGGCTCTGAAAATCCATAATGTGTTTAACAGATCTTTGTTGAAGAGATATGTTGAACCTCTGGAGCCATCTCCCTTGCCACCCGCGCCTGTCTTGGTGGATGGTAATTTGGAATTCCAGATCGTCAAGATCATTGATTCTCGAGTTCTCCGTGGGATTCTTCAATATCTTGTTCACTGAAAGGGTTATGGACCTGAGGAAAGGACATGGCTACAGGCACCTGACGTGAATGCCAGTCGTTTGGTGAAAGCCTTTCACAGGTCTCATCCTGATAAAGTTGGGCCTGGGTGCCCCGAGGTCACCCGTAAAACGTAAAATTGTCTTTTCCCTATTAATCCCTTCCTCTCCCAGTATTCCTTGCAGTTTATACTTTCTGCTGACATTGTTGTGTGTGGTGTGGATCTCGGCTGAGATCCGGTTGCTGCAATATCTGCATTAAGATAAGTGTCATTTTCCCTTTTGTGTTTATCCAACTTTTCCCTGCTTTGTTTTTGCCATCTGGAGTCTCCTCTTTGTTCGTTCTTTTGGAGGAATGAGTTGACTCCTTCCCCTGTCACTAAGCTGCAGGGTTCTATAGGGTCAGTTTGTTATTAGGTTCCTGTGTATGAACTCTCCTACCACTAAGGCCTGTTCATACTGGTAGTCAGTCAGGACCTAGTTTCAGGGTTATCTGCAGGAGGTGACCGTTTCCCTTATTTGGTTTTTTCCCTTCCCTCTTACGCTTGATGTGGCTATTCCCTCCACACCACAGCGTGACACATGGTGTCTTCACTGCATCAAGGAGGGCTGTGCCATGCACCCTGCATGGCACACGTGTTCAATCTGGTTGTCAAGTGGTTTCTAAAGTCTTCTAACCATCTGCAAGACATCCTAAAAATGGCCAGGAAACTTTGCATGCACTTCAGCCACTCCTACACCACCAAGCACATCCTCCTTGAGCTACAGCGGCAGAACAGCATCCCCCAACATAGGCTGATATGTGACTTTTCCACCCATTGGAATTCTACCCTCCATATGTTGGACCCACTGTACGAACAGAGAAAGGCCATAAATGATTTCTTGATGATCCAAGCGGACAGAGAAACTCCCTTGTGTAACTTCGATGTCAGCCAGTGGCAGCTCATGCATGACACCTGCCGTTTGCTTGTGCCCTTTGAGTAGGCCACTTTATTTGTCAGTCGCCAGGACTACGGGATGAACAACGTCATTCCACTCATTCATATCCTGGAAAAGATGCTGTTAAATCTAGCTGGTCAGGGGGAAGGAGATGTAGCGACTACATCTCACGTCCACATGTGGGGCTGAACTGGAGGAGACGGAGGAGGAGGACATTGGAGCACAAAGAATGCCTAGAGAAATGGGTAGTTTCTCTACCCAGGTGACAGGAAAGGAGGAGCAGGAGCAGCCAGCGGAGTTACAGGGCGATGAGGAAGAGGAAGCAGAGGACCCAGACACACCGTGGCAGTATGCAGTGGAAATGGAGGAAGGGAGTCCCTCCAAGTCACTTGCGCAAGTGGCCCGATGCATGCTCGCTTGCTTGCGTAATGACAGCCGTATGTCACCATTCGGCAGAGGGATGACTACTGGCTCTCCACCCTATTAGACCCTCACTACCGGTCCAAAAAGGGGGCCTTTTCTACACCCGCTGAGAGGTAGGACAAACTGAACTACTATAGAGACATCCTATGTAGTCAGTTGGCCGCTGCCTATCTGTGCCATCGTCCTTCCTCTCACAGGTCTGACCGGGGGGGCCCTCTGCACTCATGTTCCACTGCTATGGCTGCTGGGGGGGGTAGGGGAGGCAGTAGCAGTACCAGCTCCATCAACAGCAGCAGCCTGAGTCTACAGTCACTGATGAGCAGCTTTCTTCACCCGCATAGTGAAGAAACTACTCACCAGCAGCATCAGCTAGACCAGGAGGATAAACTGAAACAGCAGGTGTTGGCATACTTGGACAGCACCCTGCCACCCGTCATTGAAGATCCGCTGGACTACTTGGCAGCCAAACTAGATTTGTGGCTGCAATTAGCCGAGTTTGCTCTGTAAAAGCTGTCCTGCCCGGCCAGTAGCGTGGCATCAGAGTGGGTGTTCAGTGCGGTGGGGGCCATAGTTACACCAAGGAGAACTCGCCTGTCCACCCAAAATGTGGAGAGACTGACCTTTGTCAAGATGAATCAGGCGTGGATCAGCCAGGATTTCCAACCACCAACGCCTGATGCGTCAGATTAGATTATTCATGCTGTTTTTTGACTGTTTCTTCTGGCTACCTGCCTCACCAAATATTCTGATGCTTCCACCCGCCTGTTGCCACACATCTGATGCCAATTGCTCCTTCTTACACCCACCATCGTCATCGGGTAGTGTTATTGCCACCCTCCTCCCCACACTGTCGTTGTGCCACTCTATAGTCTGCTGATGCTGTTACTGCCTCCATAATGTCATCGTATGATTCTGTAGTCTGCCCATGCTGCTGCTGCTGTTGCTGCTACTACTACTGCCTCCATAATGTCGTTGTACCATTCTGTAGTCTCCCATGCTGCTGCTGCTGCTGTTGCTGCTACTACTACTGCCTCTATAATGTTGTTGTACCATTCTGTTGCCTCGAAATTCTACTGACTGACATTTGCGATCTTTTCATTGGGCCTGTCTGTGACTGCGAAATTCTACTGACTGACATTTGATATTTACTCAGCAGGCCTGTGACTGCGAAATTCTACTTACTGACATTTCATATGTGTTCAGTGGGCCTGTGACTGCGAAATTCTACTTACTGACATTTGATATTTGCTCAGTGGGCCTGTGACTGCGAAATTCTACTGACTGACATTTCATATTTGCTCAGTGGGCCTGTGACTGCAAAATTCTACTTACTGACATTTGATATTTGCTTAGTGGGCCTGTGACTGCGAAATTCTACTTACTGACATTTGATATTTGCTCAGTGGGCCTGTGACTGCGAAATTCTACTTACTGACATTTGATATTTGTTCAGTGGGCCTGCAAAATTCTACTGACTGATATTTTAAATCTTGTCGGGCCACTCTGTGGTTGCTGCCACTTCCACACTCTGTCATTGTGCCACTGTGTGGCCTCATTATGCTACAGCTACTGCCACTGCCTTCTCTACACTGTCGTCGTGCCACTCTGTGGTCTCCTTATGCTGCTAACACTGCCAACTTCACACTGTCTGGGGGGGGGGCTTTGCTAGTTTAAGCTTACAGGTTCTGTAAGAAATCTATGTAGAATCAGTGAATTGGTGTAAAAGGAGTGTGCTCTCTGGCGCTCTAGTAGGATCTTGGCCTGACTGACATTTGATATTTACTCAGCGGGCCTGTGACTGCGAAATTCTACTGACTGACATTTCATATTTGCTCAGTGGGCCTGTGACTGCGAAATTCTACTTACTGACATTTGATATTTGCTCATTGGGCCTGTGACTGCGAAATTCTACTTACTGACATTTCATATGTGTTCAGTGGGCCTGTGACTGCGAAATTCTACTTACTGACATTTGATATTTACTCAGCGGGCCTGTGACTGCGAAATTCTACTGACTGACATTTCATATTTGCTCAGTGGGCCTGTGACTGCAAAATTCTACTTACTAACATTTGATATTTGCTCAGTGGGCCTGTAACTGCGAAATTCTACTTACTGACATTTGATATTTGCTTAGTGGGCCTGTGACTGCAAAATTCTACTTACTAAGATTTCATATTTGCTCAGTGGGCCTGTGACTGCGAAATTCTACTTACTGACATTTGATATTTGCTCAGTGGGCCTGTGACTGCAAAATTCTACTGACTGACATTTGATATTTGCTTAGTGGGCCTGTGACTGCGAAATTCTACTTACTGACATTTGATATTTGCTCAGTGGGCCTGTGACTGCAAAATTCTACTGACTGACATTTGATATTTGCTTAGTGGGCCTGTGACTGCGAAATTCTACTTACTGACATTTGATATTTGCTCAGTGGGCCTGTGACTGCGAAATTCTACTTACTGACATTTGATATTTGTTCAGTGGGCCTGCAAAATTCTACTGACATTTTGAATCTTGTCGGGCCACTCTGTGGTTGCTGCCACTTCCACACTCTGTCATTGTGCCACTGTGTGGCCTCATTATGCTACAGCTACTGCCACTTCCTTTCTCTACACTGTCGTCGTGCCACTCTGTGGTCTCCTTATGCTGCTGTCACTGCCAACTTCACACTGTCTGGGGGGGGCTTTGCTAGTTTAAGCTTACAGGTTCTGTAAGAAATCTATGTAGAATCAGTGAATTGGTGTAAAAGGAGTGTGCTCTCTGGCGCTCTAGTAGGATCTTGGGCCTCTGCATGGTTCTTTATAGCTGGAGCTAACATTGACCTGTAAGGCTGAGTTCAGACTTTAGTTATTTGGTCAGTTTTGGTCCCATAAGTAAAGTGTGCAGCGATTCTAAGAGCGACGCCTGTTATCTGCGTGTCATACTGGCTCACAGTATTGTTTCAGTACCACAGCAGACTCCCTATGTGAGTTACTGCAATGCACAGTGTTCTACACCACTATACAGGCTCTCTGCAGGCCGGAAGTAGCCGTTTTAACGCGATTTGCCACGAATTTATTCGGATCGAATTGAATCGTTTTGGAAAATTCAGCGAACCAACCGAATCGAATTTTTTAAAAATTTGTTCATCTCTAGTTATAAACCATTACAAAATCTCCTCACATATGAGAGAGCTACAGTAGTCCTATCATTGACTTTTTTTTTTCCACAATTAGAATTTCATGTGATTCCATCTCTGAGAATTCTTGCAGAGAAGATAGAGAGAGAGAAAGAAAGAGAAGGGAGAGAACCAGAATGTCATGCACTGCTTTACAGAGAAATTGAAGCACTTTACATTCAAGTCCACATAAATTCAAACTTGATATTCTACAAATCAGATTTGAATAAAATTTCCCAAAATTTTCTCATCACTAGAGATGAGCTAATCTATTCGCCGCTTCGTAGATTCTATACGCATCTTCGCAATTTTCTACTCTGAATCGGATCCTGATCTTTTCAGATTTGCTCCACTCGAATCTTAAATGTTCTTGAACCTTTGTATGCAAGCGCTACGTATGTGTCTGATGAATTTTACGCTAATGCTACGTATCAGTTAATTTGTACGCTGATGCGTACAAATTCAGTTAATTAGCAAACTTTTACTGTATGTTCGTTATTTGTGCGGAAATGTTCACTGTGAGAGTGGCAAAAAGCCTGGGAAAAACCCGGTCACCTGACCTAGTGGGAAGGGCTTGCTCTGATTGGCCCATAGGCTCAGTAAACTAGTGATATCAGTTGTGCTGTGACTGCTGAGACGAGCAGGAGCTTGTGAAAGACAGAGAACTGTTTTCTGTAAATTGTGGTGTTGCTATGGGCATCCATAAAACACATATCAGGGCTAGTGCAGGGCCAGTGCAGGGCTAGTAATATTAATCAGGCAGGGAGAGTGAGGGAGAGAGACAGGGAGAGAGACAGGTGAGTCAAGTGAAAATGTCTGGCACAGAAAAGCAAAAGGTTTCCACTTCCAGCCAGACCTCGAGCTCAAAAAAAAAGAAGGTGGCACAGGCCAGCAGTGGTAAAGGACATGTAGCCGCAGCTTCTACCAGTAGAATTCATAGTAGTTGCCTACTGTTCCACCAGGCTAACCCACCAAGGCGCAAAATTGTTGTAGAGGAGAAAGTGGATGAGGTAGTGGACTGGATGCCATTTTGAAAACTTCGCTCTGCCTCTGAGTATTGCACGCCGTGACCTAGCATTGTGCTTGCCTGCATATTACGCAATCGCTAGACAATAGTACACTAAGGATTCATATGCACTTTGTACGCTCATGCGTATGTATTCAGTTAAGTGGTGTACCTTTAACACTGCTATGTTCGTTATTAGTGCACAAATGTTTGCAGAACACGACCAGAATAACAAATGATTTTTACGCAGCTTCGACCGAATAGATTCGTATTAAGAACAAATCTTTTCATAAATTCGACGAACATTCGGTGAAGCAAATCTTTGAAGATTCGCTCATCTCTACTCATCACTAATAGTCAGCAGTACTTTGATAACAAAAACCTATAAACAATGTGTCCTTTGGAAGTTCATAATAATGTTCTATCCACTAGAGGAGAAATGTTGATGGGTGAGGGTAGTTGGGCAGTAGATGGAAAATAGAGAAGGTAGGGAGATTTGGAAGAAGTAGGACTGTCGACAAACAGGCAGAAACACCACCAATTGTCAGAACAATAATTACAGAATATTCAGTATATTAAAAAACCCAAAAAGTCAGTTTAAGGAAAGGGGTCTTTCTTTTCAGGGCAGTTACTCTAAATAAGATGGTGGCATTGGGGTGCAAAAGGATTTTTAGTTAGCATATCTGATCCTCTTAGCATTTCTTTAAATAAATAATAATAAGAATAAGGCCTCTTTCACATGAGCGTGACGGATTAGGTCCGGTTTCTTTCAGGGTGCGTTCAGTGAATCTCGCACCATTTTGCAAGCAGGTTCAGTCAGTTTTGTCTGTGATTGGGTTCAGTCGTTCAGTTTTTTCTGAGCGGGTGCAATGCGTTTTAATGCGTTTTTCACACACGTGATAAATAAACTGAAGGTTTACAAACAGCATCTATTAGCAACCATCAGTGAAAAAACCCATTGCATCCACACTTGCTTCCAGATGCAATGCGTTTTTCACTGAAGCCCCATTCACTTCTATGGGGACAGGGCTGCGTGAAAAACACAGAATATAGAACATGCTACTTTTTTCACACAATGCAGAACTGATGTGTGAAAAATACACTCATGTACACAGACCCATTGAAATGAATAGGTCAGGATTCATTGCAGGTGCTATGCCTTCACGTCACGCATTGCACCCGTGCAGAAAACGCGTGTGAAAGGGGCCTAAGACCATTATAATAATAATGGTCTGTGACTTGTATTGTAAGCTAATGAGCATACAGCTTGATTAATAAATAGTTTGATTAATAATGTTCATTTGTTTGGGAGACAATGGAGGTCCTTTCTGTTTTCCCTCCCTATAAATTGGCCAAGTAGCACACAGCTGCAGGTAGGGGTAGTTGATATAAGGATAAGCATTTACAGTTTTACTTTATTTTGATTTTTATATAAAGCAAAAAAAAACCTATATATAAAATATAATAGTAATTCCTTAGTTTTAGATAACAATGATAGCGTCACAGAAAAAAAGAAATTATATTTCAATAAAATATTACAAAGTGACAGTCGTATTTATTTACACATCACCTAATTATGCAAAGAAAGATAAAGCCCAAAGGTAGCATAGAAGTCAACAATTTACTCTAAGAATTGGACTTTACAAGTAGCACAGATTTTTAGCCATGTCAATCAAACCTTAGCCAAAGACCTTGTTATTATTTCCCTCCTAAATTATTACTTCCTTTTCTGTTGGACTGAGTTCGAAAATTGAAAACCTATTTTACATTTTAATATTCTTTATTTGAAGTTTTTGAATAATTTAATATAGAACAAATGGACATGTATCATCTTTGTCAATCATTGCTACTATATTACGGCACTCTATTCTATCTGTATGCTAATGAGATTAGTTTTGCACTTCCAATTTTCTAAAACAGAAAGCCACAACATTGGAACCTTGGCTTTGTCTCTTGTTACATTTTGTATCGAACAACAATACTATACTGTATGCATGCATAGACAAAGAATAAAGCTTGTGTATGGCATTTGTGAGTTTTGCAATGTGTTTACTCTAACATTTTAAGGAAAATTTAGAATTTGTGGGGTTTTGGGTTTAGGCTTTGTATATCTTTTTTTTTTTTTTTTTTTTTTTTTACCTGTTTGGGGTTTATGTGGATTACAACATTCAGATCACCCATCTGCCATGCCACCATTGGCAAATTGCTTGCCAAATTTTGACAAAAAGGTTCTCTGTTGGACCTGCCAAAAAGTGGACATAACAAAACTGCCACTAATGAAGCAACAACATTGAACGTCCTGGCATCCATAATTAAAAGTCCACATTGTAGCAACTAGCATCTGTCACAAGAGAACAGGGTGAGTTGAACCACCATCGAGTGGATACTGGCTATGCACAAATGGCACCGCTACAAGATCCAGTTGCTGCAACCTCTCAATGTGGACAATCAGAAATTGCTGTGTTGAATTAGCAGAATGGACATCTCAGCAATTGCAATGGGACCCACATACAGTATTACAGAGACGGTACTGTTCAGTAATGAAGCAAACTTTTATGTTAGTGAGAAGGGGAACAAACAAAATGTTCAATACTGGTCCGACACAAATCCGCACTGGACAGATCCCTCCAAGATGGTTGGTGCCCAGAAAGTAATTTTGTGGTGTGGTGGAAGAAGATAGTGAGCACATTCTTCATCATTAGTAACCTTACTGCTGCCAAGTATGTGCAATTGTTAAGTGATGTCTATGTCATTTTGCAATAAATCAATCAATCACTTTGCAATAAAGATGGCACATGGCACAGTTTTCTTTCAGCAGGATGGTTCCCCCCCTACAATATGAATGTGATGTCTGTGAGTTTTTGGATCAGCAGTTTCTATGGAAGTGGATTAGGCATCGTGGCCTAGTCAAGTGACCCCTGTGCTCGCCTAATCTCATTCCCTTGGACTTCTGCCTATGGGTTGATGTCAAGTCCAAGGTTTATGCAGTGAAAATTCAGAGTGTGGCACACATGCAACAGTAGATCCTGGATGCCTGTGCAAGCATTTCTGATGAATCAGTGCTCTCATTTCATCATGAATGGGAGAAGATGATTGCCTTGATGATTAGTTTCGGATTAGATTGGATTCCTTATCAAATTATCAAATGCATATGTTACATGCACCCCTTCCTATTTGAAAATATCAACTTGGTTCCAACAAGGCAGCTTTCAAAATGGCGACCATGTTGTTCATCACCTCTCAAGGATTTCCCCCTTTCCCTTTAGCAACATACAACCACCTTTTTCCATTTATTCAGGTATCCATACTTTTGGAAAAACCTGTATTATCTGAGGCAAACTAATATGAATACATCACAAAGGAGAAACATGTTGTTTTATGTACTGTACTTTAACTAGCACTTTTATGCTCTCATTGAGGCATGACTTTTTGTTAATTAGACCCAGGTAGTCACTTTTATCAGCACATTGCTGTGTGGACAATAAAAGATGCTTGGCTAGCAGTTCTGGGACTATCTACGTAGCTGGAAGTTATGGAAACTCTTTGTCTAGATCTCACTGTAATGGAGTGTTGTAGACTATACACTTTTACTATACACTTACTGCTTATATAGACACCTTACAAATTAGTGAATGTTTATTTCCAGAAGAGGAAGATGAACAGCGCAGAGCTAAAGATGTCCAAGAGCCAACATCTGGAGAGGTTAGCCAAAACTAATCAGCGCAGCAAAAATCACATTTTCTATCAGTCATTGATAGAAATGTAAGTTTCCAGTTTATTTATCCTTGTTATTTTTAAATATAAAGTTTTTATGGATTGTACAGTGCCTTGCGAAAGTATTCGGGCCCCTGGAACTTTTCAACCTTTTGCCACATTTCAGGCTTCAAACAAAAAGATATAACATTTGAAATTTTTGGTGAAGAATCAACAACAAGTGGGTCACAATTGTGAAGTGGAACGAAATTTATTGGATCATTTAAACTTTTTTTGTAATAATAAAACTGAAAAGTGGAGCGTGCAAAATTATTCGGCCCCCTTGCATTAATACTTTGTTGCACCACCTTTTGCTGTGATTACAGCTGCAAGTCGCTTGGGGTATGTCTCTCAGTTTTGCACATCTAGAGACTGAAATTCTTGCCCATTCTTCCTTGCAAAACAGCTCGAGCTCTTTGAGGTTGGATGGAGAGCATTTGTGAACATCAGTTTTCAGCTCTTTCCACATATTCTCAATTGAATTCAGGTCTGGACTTTGCCTTGGCCACTCAAAGACCTGGATACGTTTATTTTTTAACCATTCCATTGTAGATTTTGCTTTATGTTTGGGATCATTGTCTTGTCGGAAGATAAATCTTCGTCCTAGTCTCAGGTCTTTTGCAGACTCCAACAGGTTTTCATCCAGAATGGTCCTGTATTTGGCCTCATCCATCTTCCCATCAATTTTAACCATCTTCCCTGTCCCTGCTGATGAAAAGCAGGCCCAAACCATGATGCTGCCACCACCATGTTTGACAGTGGAGATGGTGTGTTTAGGGTGATGAGCTGTGTTGCTTTTACGTCAAACATATTGTTTTGCATTGTTTCCAAAAAGTTCGATTTTGGTTTCATCTGACCAGAGCACCTTCTTTTCCACATGTGTCTCCCAGGTGGCTTTTGGCAAACTCCAAATTAGATTTTTTATGGATATCTTTTAGAAATGGCTTTCTTCTTGCCACTCTTCCATAAAGGCCAAATTTGTGAAGTGTTCGACTGATTGTTGTCCTATGGACAGACTCTCACACCTCAGCTAAAGATCTCTGCAGTTCATCCAGAGTGATCATGGGCATCTTGGCTGCATCTCTGATCAATCTTCTCCTTGTTTGAGATGAAAGTTTAGAGGGACGGCCGGGTCTTGGTAGATTTGCAGTGGTCTGATACTCCTTCCATTTCAATATGATCGCTTGCCCAGTGCTCCTTGGGATGTTTAAAGCTTGGGAAATCTTTTGGTATCCAAATCTGGCTTTAAACTTCTCCACAACAGTATCATGGACCTGCCTGGTGTGTTCCTTGGTCTTCATGATGCTCTCTGTGCTTAAAACAGAACCCTGAGACTATCACAGAGCAGGTGCATTTATACGGAGACTTGATTACACACAGGTGGATTCTATTTATCTTCATCAGTCATTCAGGACAACATTGGATCATTCAGAGATCCTCAATGAACTTCCGGAGTGAGTTTTCTAAACTGAAAGTAAATGGGCCGAATAATTTTGCACGCCCAACTTTTCAGTTTTATTATTACAAAAAAAGTTTAAATGATCCAATAAATTTCATTCCACTTCATAATTGTGACCCACTTTTGGTTGATTCTTCACCAAAAATTTTTGTTTGAAGCCTGAAATGTGGCAAAAGGTTGAAAAATTCCAGGGGGCCGAATACTTTCGCAAGGCACTGTATATAAAAATGTGAATAGATGAGCAAATTGATTGTAAACTAATTCGATTTGACACAAATTTCACAAGAAATCTCCCAAATGAATCCACAGTTTTGGTGATTTGCTTTGGAATAATCTTGCAAATCAGCACCCATAATTTTACTTTTACAATTCAGTATACTGGTGAGGGAAACAGGACAGGGAGGATAAAAACACAAGAACCCGGGCCCTGGCTGGCAGGTTTGTCAACAATGCTTTGCAGTCAACCTGAAAGCCAATAAGAGAGGATATTGGCTTTTCTATCAGGCTCTATGGTAGCTCTGATACCATTGTAAGCTAAGCCACTGATATGACAGAATGGTATAGACACACAAGAAGACAGCCATTTTAGGAACTTGCAGGGACAGTGTATGGATTTTGACGAAGATTCATTTAATAAAGTATATAGGTATAGGTATATAGATGTATTTTATATTTATTTATGTATTTTAGTGTTTCAATAGCAATGTATAGTTTGCTCGCACTCAGGGAACAAGCAATTGAGGCTTTTGTTGTTTCCTAAAAACGTGTTACAAATTTTCAGCCTTTTAAAAATGCACAATTGAAGGAGTATGCCAGGCTCACCGATATCAATGACCTATCCAAGAGATAGGTCATTCATATCTGACTAATGAGGGTTCGGCACCTGGCAACCCCTCTGATCAGCTGTTCCTTCTGGCCTGTAGATTTTTAATGGAATAGGGAACTCTGTTGTATTGAAAGTAATGTGGCTGTGCTGGGTTTCTGCATCTTAGCTACTTCTGAATGAAAAAAAAAAGACTAGAGAGAAAAAGAGAGAAAAATGATCATTCCTAGGAGACCTCAGGGTGTCATACCCTAATTTTCATGAAACTTTGAGCACTTTCGATTCAGACAGAATCAAATTGGATCCAAAACGAATTTCAAGGAATTCAGTCATCTCTAATATGGACTATAAATGTGTTATATAAACATTCTCCTTATGGTTATACATTACAGAAGTTGTACAGGATTTGTAAAAAAGCTGTTTTTTTCCAAGAAACATCACAAAACTTGCCCTCAGGTTGCGTATGCAATTGCAGCTCTGCCCTGATAACTTTAATAGAGCTGAGCTCCAATATCATGCACTACCAATGGACATATACAGTTCCTTAAATTTACGATGAACAAACAGAAAGAAAATAAACCCATTTCTGTGAAATAACCTGCTATTCATTTGATACTAGTTTTAGAACTATGATATACCTGCATGGACAAATAAGTAGAATGCCTTGGACTATAGTTTTATGAGATAAGCAAAAAGTGAATATTGTTAAGTGTGGGAAAGGCTAGAAATACATCAGTTTGTGTGCAAAAAGAAATTATCTTTTTTTTGTAAAATCACAAGAAATATCCTTCTGGTATCATGAGCCCTTATCGCTTAAATAATGACATTTGCTGGGAATTACAAAGGAGTAATAATTTCAGCCTGCAGTGTAGTCTGAATCAGCAATGATCTTCCTGGCTGTCAATGACCTATATGTGACATTTTATATCTAATAAATTAGATGTCTTTCTTTTGATAGAAATGGCACCTTGTGCATAATAAGAGAGGCATCAAAGTTATAGTCACTGGCTCATTAATCTAATGAAGTTAGCCCATGGCACTTAAAGACCATTTATGTTACTATGTATGTTTACATTGTTTAATGTGCAATTATCACCATTCTTAACATTTGTCCTTTTTAAAATTCCCGTTTATTTTAATAAGGACTTGGAATAGCTAAGGTCATTATACAGCAATACTAAAAATTAATGTCTAAAACAAATGGCATATATGTTAATAATTACATTGCAGATGTTGAGGTTGTTAATTAAAAAAAATACAATTATTTCTATCTTTAGATAAGTATTTTACTGTGAACTAGGCACTTGTCAAATGTAGTCAACTTATATAATTTAAATGGCTCCAAACAAATTTCAAGATTATTTATGTATACCACCAATGTGATGCTGAAGTACATCACATTTAGGCTAGTTTCACACGAACATTGTGTTTTGCGATTCATTGTAACAATGCCTATCCTTGTCCGCAAAACGGACAAGAATAGAATATGTTCTATTTTTTTTTTTTTTTTGCGGGCTACGGAACGGACATACGGATGCGGACAGCACACAGCAAAAAATGCGGATCGAAGCCTGCAAAAAATACTGTCGTGTGAAAAAGGACTTTTAAAATACATATAAAATTCTCAACATTTATATACCTATCATGTAGCTTAGCTAAAAGCAAGTTCACACTGTTTTTGTTGTTGTTGTTGTTGTTGCTGTTGTTGTGTTTTGATGTGTTGCCATGTTACACAAGTTTGCCAGTTGAAGTGTTTTAAAGTGACTTTTTAATATTAATTTGTGTTGTTTTTCTTAATTGTGACATTTTATATAAATATTTTTCCAGGTGCTTGTAAAATAATAGTAAAAACCCTATGAAGAAAATAACTAAATCAATGTCATGCATATCACATTTTTATTAAAATATTACTGACCCCAAAAATGGCACTAAAAACACCTACAGCCAAAACACTGGGGGAGAGGATTTAACACGTGGGGAATTTTTTAAGTCAGTTTTGGAAGAGTCTGAGTTGCTGTAATATGTATCATAAATATCATGTCTCACAGTATTTTATTTTGGTGCACCTTTATGTCCAATACTTCTTTTTTAGATGTTACTCCATTTAATTTGGCATCCCTTTATTGAAATAGGATTGTGACAATTTTGACAAGTTTCATTTAGCATTTCATATCTTTTATTAGTACAGAATGTAAAATAGTTCAGAAAAAGAGTAATTTTGCTACCCATTAGGCGTTCAGAGTTATATATTTATTGATCACACATTAGAGTAACTTTTTTGTTTTATTCTTTTTCAAAATTTTTGTTGACTACAAGTCTTTCCACTATGCTTACCTACCAATCTCTAGTTAGGTAAGCCTTAAGACCAATTTTACACTGGCTAATTTTGCAGGCCAGTGCAGTGCCTGGGCCTCAGTGGGGGAGACCGCTGCTATTACATGCAATGATTTCCTCCACAGTATAGGGAGGTGTGATCGCTATTGCCATCGCTCATCCCCACACAGATTCCTTGTTTGCGGCAGGAGATGCTGTTTACACAGTACAATCTGCTATTTTTGCAATTTTTGTGACCAACTGAATGATGCGATTACCTGATGAACAAACGTTTTGATCGTTCATTGGGTAATCAGCTGTGCTTTTACACCACCATATAACTGCTATTGAGCATTACTATGAACGCTTGTTAGCAATCATCTGGCTAAGAATCGGCCCGTGTAAAGAGGCCTTTAGACCTCATTGAATAAAATGTTAGATTCTATGTCTACACTTTTCTTGAAACTGCCATAAACACATTATTAACATGGAGATCAAATTATTTGCTGCTTGATTGTCACTAATACAGATGAACGAATCGAATCCCAGGAAGTGGAATTCAATCCGAATTTCAGAATAAATGTGATTAGCCTAGAAGCCAAATTTCCTTGTGCTTCGTGTCAGTGAATCGATTTAACCTGAAATAGTGTAAAAAAACAAAAAATCCATACTTACCTTCTCCATTTTCTCGCGACGGGCCGCCAGCCGCTATCTTGATTAAAGATCTCGGCAGAAATCCTGTGCGTAGTGGCGTACAACGTCACCACGCCGGCCGGCGTGATGGCGTAATCTTGCGCCGCGCAAGATTTTGCGCCAGATCTTCAAGCAAGATGGTGGCATCCGGCCCGTCGCGTCAAATGGAGGAGGTAAGTATGATTTTATTTTTACACTGTTTATTTTATATTACATTTCATTTTTAATAATAATTTGATATTTGTTTCATTTGTACATTTTTATATTTTAACTTTTAGCTGAATTGAGTCAAGTGCTTTGTATCCATGGAAAGACTTTACACTATGAAAAGTCGTGCTGAGAAAGGAAAGGCACAGAAAGAAAATCAGCTACTCAGTTATTTAAAAAGAGTAGTTACTTTGTGTTTAACATTCTTCCAGAATTCTGAATACGATGTTTAAATAATTCAGTTTAGATAAGTTCATAAAAGTTGTAGCAGTGACAAATTGTACCTACCAATGACAGATACTTGATGCTGAAATACTTTTCAAGGTCTTGATGCTTACATGTACCTAAAGCATGGAACTTGCATTGTCATCTGTAGAAAGGGTCTAAAAAATGTTTGGCTTTGTTTTTAAACTGTTAATGTAAATCCTTCACATGTATTTATTATACACAATGCTATTGTTCAGTTGTGGGAGATGTGAAAGTGAGGTTTTGTTGAATATTACTCAGCAAAAACCAATATTTTTAAAGGTTACATTGCTTATATTTTTGCATTACTGATTTTCTGTTTCTTTGTTGCCTTTCCTTTATGTTACTTCTGCACCTGTACCTTTTGAATCAGCAAGCTGCTGTTCTGCATCAACATTCTTTATCCATAGTTTTGTTGTTTGAGAAATATGTTGTATTGCTAGAGTAAACACATTGAACTTGACTAGACCAATTATTCCATTAAAATTGAGAATAACTCTTGTGTAGTTTGGTTCTCTGTGTGAACTTATATTATTTGTTAGTAAGTCGAAGTTTACTTTATGTAAAATAAATATTTTATAGTAGATTTTTATTAGTTATGTTCAAACTGTCAATACAAAGTCAGCATTGTATGCTTGCTGAAGGTCAACGGTTTATTTATTTGCAAAGCCTAAGACTACAAAAGATACTTTGCATATTTTATTTACTTCTATCATTACTTTTGCTTTTAAGACAGAAAGTAATGCCTCATAAAATAGTTTTTTTGTTTTGTTTTATCAGTATTCAGCACACACTACTTAATGTTGGCATCATTTTGTAAATACATTTATATATTTTTTGGACATTAAAAGGCTTAAAATTTTAGAAGAAATTTTTCACATTTCAAAAAAAATTCCAAAAGCCACATTTTGAAGCAGTTTAAATGATAAAAACCACACATAATTACCACATTTAAAGGGGTATTTCAGTCACTAAACTCGTTTTTTTTTTTAATTAATAATCAATTATTATTATTATTTTTAAATGCATTTATTATCATTTTAGTATTCATCGCTCCTCACCTTCATGTAAATACTTTGTTTTTCACCCCTCCTCACTCCGGTACCGCGCTATCCAAAATGGCCTCTTTGCTCAGTGTTACTACCTCTCACAGAAAGCTCCTCCTGCGCAACAACTCTGTTCGTGCGCGTTCATGTGTTCCGAAATGACCCTCCTGACCCGGCGTACACATCATGTGATGCGTAGAGTTACGCTGTCACTACGCATCCATATACTCCCTGTGCCGGGCCAGAGAAGATGGTGATTTCTTACTCATTCAATCTCTTTTTAGTCAGTTCTGGACAATTGAGAAATTATGTATACCGCTACACCATACCGCTATATCACACTCCTCATCTCCTATTATGTGCTGCCAAAAAAAAAAAATGGCATCTTCTTCATCATATGGATAAATATAAAATTATGTATCTCTCTCTCTCTCTCTCTCTCTCTCTCTCTATATATATATATATATATATATATATATATATATAAATATATCTATATATACACATATATATATCTATCTATTTATATATATATATATATATAGAGAGAGAGATAGAAATATATATATGTATGTAGATATATATATCTATATATATAGATATATAGATCTATATATATAGATCTATATATAGATATATATATATATATATATCTATTTGTATAAAAATAATTATATATATATATATTTTTTTTTTATTATATATATATATATATATATATATATATATATATATATATATATCTATGTTGTTAGATATTTCTGTCTATAAATACGTACATTTAAAAAAAAATAATAAAAAAATATATATATATTAAAAAAATGTATACAATGTATATATATAATATATAATATATATATATATATATATATATATAATATATATATATATATATATATATATATATTCATTATTTATTTTTCAATACATACATATATTTTGGCAAATAAACACAACATCATAGTTCCGCCTGTCAATCGTGATTTTCACCACTTCTAAGTAGTTCCTAAAGCGAATACACAATATAGTCTCATCTACTAACACCTGCATCACAGCGCTGCAGTTCCTCCTGTCAATACTGACCTGCACATCAGCGCTGCTGTTCCTCCTGTCAATACACACCTGCATCACAGCGCTGCAGTTCCTCCTGTCAATACACACCTGCATCACAGCGCTGCAGTTCCTCCTGTCAATACACACCTGCATCACAGCGCTGCAGTTCCTCCTGTCAATACACACCTGCATCACAGCGCTGCAGTTCCTCCTGTCAATACTGACCTGCACATCAGCGCTGCAGTTCCTCCTGTCAATACACACCTGCATCACAGCGCTGCAGTTCCTCCTGTCAATACACACCTGCATCACAGCGCTGCAGTTCCTCCTGTCAATACTGACCTGCACATCAGCGCTGCAGTTCCTCCTGTCAATACACACCTGCATCACAGCGCTGCAGTTCCTCCTGTCAATACACACCTGCATCACAGCGCTGCAGTTCCTCCTGTCAATACACACCTGCATCACAGCGCTGCAGTTCCTCCTGTCAATACACACCTGCATCACAGCGCTGCAGTTCCTCCTGTCAATACACACCTGCATCACAGCGCTGCAGTTCCTCCTGTCAATACTGACCTGCCACATCAGGCGCTGCCAGTTCCTCCTGTCAATACACACCTGCATCACAGCGCTGCAGTTCCTCCTGTCAATACACACCTGCATCACAGCGCTGCAGTTCCTCCTGTCAATACACACCTGCATCACAGCGCTGGCAGTTCCTCCTGTCAATACTGACCTGCACTCATCAGCGCTGCAGTTCCTCCTGTCAATACACACCTGCACATCAGCGCTGCTGTTCCTCCTGTCAATACACACCTGCATCACAGCGCTGCAGTTCCTCCTGTCAATACACACCTGCATCACAGCGCTGCAGTTCCTCCTGTCAATACACACCTGCATCACAGCGCTGCAGTTCCTCCTGTCAATACACACCTGCATCACAGCGCTGCAGTTCCTCCTGTCAATACACACCTGCATCACAGCGCTGCAGTTCCTCCTGTCAATACACACCTGCATCACAGCGCTGCAGTTCCTCCTGTCAATACTGACCTGCACATCAGCGCTGCAGTTCCTCCTGTCAATACACACCTGCACATCAGCGCTGCAGTTCCTCCTGTCAATACACACCTGCATCACAGCGCTGCAGTTCCTCCTGTCAATACACACCTGCATCACAGCGCTGCAGTTCCTCCTGTCAATACACACCTGCATCACAGCGCTGCAGTTCCTCCTGTCAATACACACTGGTAATACATTTTTTAAATATTTTCTTTGACTAGTCAGGACTAACTTATTATGTATTTCTGAAAAAACTTTTTTTTAGTCAGACGAACTATACTCAGAAGAGTATCTATCAAACGTGGAAGAAGATTCTACAGATACTAATACTGAGGTAATTATTTTTTTTTTGTTTGTTTTTTTTTTTGAACGTTTTAAATGTACATGATTTTTAAAAATTGTTTAACAGGGCACTGAATCCCCATCTGAAGTGAGTCCCGAAGAAGAAGTGACATCTCACTCACAGTGTAGTCCGGTAAGTATTTTTTTTTTTATGTAGCTCAATATAAATTTCTTCTACTACACAATTTAGTGTAAGTAATTATTCAGAAAAGGTAAGGCATAAAAAAAAAGAAATATATTGTCTGCACCAAAAATTTTATTATATACTAGTTGAAGGACTTGGCTTTGGCCTGATATTTCATTTAGAGCTTTTGTGTGTCGCTAACAGATATTGAGAGTGACCAGCACAGTAGTCTGCCACTTTAACAGTGAACTCTCTGTCAAGACACGGCGGAGTAGTTGTCTGAGTGTGATCTAATGTAAGGGTGGACATCCATGTGTCTGTCCAGGCACTGCGTTGGACGGAGAACAGGTAGCCAGAAAAATGGACTGTAATATAGTAGTAATATATCTTCTTCAGCAGAGCTGCCTGGTTCTCTTGCTATTGGAAGCCACACCCCCTCCTGTCTTGCTCTAACAGCTGTTTTCTGTCCCGTCTATGACCACTCTGCAATGTGATATTATCAGACATGTTTATTCCAGCCAGAAAGAGCGGTTAGGATCTGTAACCCCCTCAGAGGTGTCAGCATGGCTGAGTTCAGTGATATCAGCAGTCACTGTTCTCATCTGTAAATCTGTGCCCTCTCCTTACTACACACATTATATAGCGATATACGATGCACCCAATGCAGTGATATGTTACCCCCTACACTGTATACTGGATATATTGATATGACCCCCTGTATACAATAGTTGACACAACCACCACCATACACAGTATATAATGGTGTGTTACCGCCCCAACACTGCATACAGAGATCTGTGAGCCCCTGTACACTGTATAGAGTGAAGTTTGACATACATCACTGCATATAGAGATCCATGACCCATTACAGTGACCCCATTTATACTGTATCTACATATGTGTGACCATAACATTTATGAGTGACACCACTTTACATTATAGTTAGTGACTTCTCCACCTCCCCCCCCCCTCAACAAAATATATAGTGATGTCTGACCCCACTGTAAGTTACATATTTCTTTTTGGGAAGATGATTGTTGGGCTCTCAGCATGGAGCTGGTCGTGTTCTAGTAGACAGGAGTCCTCTCTTTGTTAGAAAAGCGTTTTTCTAATAATTATTCTTCCGGAATCTTGTGTAACAACGGTCGTTCTTTGTATTACTATGTATGTACAGCAGTTATACACTAATAACTTAGGTATTGATATTATCTAAGGGGCTCTTGTCTCTATGGAAATACATATCACTGGGTAGGTTATGTGACTGATCATCTATACATTATTTTAAAAGGGTTTTGCAGGAACTAATATATTTTTCATGCAGGAAATTCAAGAATTAATTCGGGATCTTCAGGATATGGTACAACAACAACATGGAGCTAATGATTACTGCTTCACCAATGATCCACAATGGCTTCCAGGAGAGGAACGTCCGCCTGAGGAAGCAGATGAACAGGGACGATTAAAAAACAAGGATTGGTGCCATTGTGAAAAATGCTCATTGATGAAGTCTGTGACCGAATCAGTTTGCTGCCGGGAATCTGAGGAGCTTCAAGATCTGTTTGGAGTTGACATTACATGCATCACTAGTCATGAGCTCTTCCAGAAGAGGGTCCTTTGTAAGGAGCAGTTGACTCATGCTTTGTATCTATTTTCAACTTTCACCAGGAGAAATCCAGATGTTACTGACAATCGGTATGTTCTACATCTTATTGTACATAATCAGAATTTTAAAATATACTATTTCCTTTGTATTTTACAATACAATTTGTGCTATTACACGACATGTTGTAGAAGACTCAATGTATGAGTATTTTCAGTTGTCAACCATTTTTTCAATTTTCTATTTCAGGTCATTCCGTTATGCTGCCTACAGGTCTTACACTGCCTGGGTTCATGGACACCTTGGGAAATACTGTCGTATTCCGATACCATCCTGTGCTGTTCAAAAAATCAGAGAAAAATACCCTGATGCCTTAGGGAATTATACTGGTTTTAAATATTATCAGGAAATGATGGACAGCAATACTGACTTTGACATGAACTTCTAATTGTGTTTTATGGTTCAGCATTTCATTTTGTAAATGTTCTGTTTATTGAAAAAAAAAATTTCATATGTCTACGGTTATTTATTTTTGAGGTTATTTATTGTAATAGTATTCATGTCTGATAAATCTAAAATGTTTAAAAAAATAATAAATAAAATTGTTTTTTTTTTTATGTTTTACATTTTTATGTTGTGGTACTTTCACAAGCGTATGTTGTTATGTTTTATAAAACAAGTTGTAGATAAATCAAATCCCAAGACACCCCAAAGAAACCACAGACACCAAGAAATTTGATAGGAACATCATTTATTTTTTAAATTATCCTATTAAATTAGGTAATGAATATCAAAGATAGAGCAATAAAAGAATTGCAATTTTGATACATTTGTAAAATTTACAAAAAGGCACATTGGCTTAGAAATTTAACAACATTGTTAACGTAACTTCCATTTGTAAGGTTTCAGTACTTTCCAACTGATAACAAAACACAATCGTTGTGGGAAACTTGCTTATGCTGTACGCATGTTTTACACACAAGACAATTTAGTTACATCATAATCATATTTTCTCCTAAGACTTTAGTTTACTATATTAAAAGGAAATTCCTGCTACATGATTCTTTTTTTCAACAATAAAATCTAGAATCTACTTTGAAGTTTGGCTAATAATTCCTGCTTTGGAGGACAAGGAATTGGAGCAATATTTTTTGGAAGGTTTTGTGAGGCGGATTCCCAGTCATATTGCAATTCTCCTGAAACACACCGAAGAACCTCAATGCTGATGTTCTTAATACAATCTATAGATTTTTGCTCGTAAAGCACCTTCACTACCCACGCTTTGCGAGCCTTTGAATACTCAAATCTATGTCTCATTTGTCGAGCCGTAGAATCATTTCCAAATTGTTTGGCTATTGACGTCTGAATTCTACCTACATTACTATTGTGATCGATGATTGCTAGCTGTGTCCTAGCCACCATTGAATCATAGTAATAGTGAATCCGCTTAGGGCGGTATTTCAAAACACTGGCATGATATACTTCCAGCTCACCTGTGTGGCAGAAATTGGACAAATGGCGAATATCTCTCAGGATCACTTGATTTTCTATTACCGATTTCAGTTTTTGATATGTGGTACTGTTTTCATCGAGCCATTTGGTTTGTACAGGTTCTGTAGTATGACGGCAACGGTGATAATGTTCACCATCAGACCACTCATGCCTGTCAACAACATGGTGTAAAAGTGAAACAGTAACTTGGGAGAGAGGCACACACTGAGAAGTGGAAAATGTAGGTGCAATATCCCCTGGGTCATCCAATCCCAGACGAAAGGAGATAAATATATATAATAGAAATGGATATGCACACTAATCTGGAAATAGTATGTATTTATTATAAAACTATAACAATATAGAATAAAAAATAAAATGCAATATCACAATATCACTATTAGGTGTGGATACGCCCTTTTTATAAAAAAACGCATATAGGTTGGGTATAAGCAAAAAGTTCCATCCAGATCTTAGCAAGGACACCACTCTGGGTGTTGGTCTTCCCGTTTGTATGGTGCAGCTATAAACGTGCTGTTAAATAGGTAAATGATAGTCCTTGTTAGGATTGTAATCCTGTATATTACCCAGCGAGCTATAATACGTATACTGCTATTAAGGTAAGTATTCAAACAGTCCAAGGTCTCCACATGGGTAGTATTTGCATAGTGGTCTTGATAATAAACAAGTGCTTCAAGTATGTAATGCCCGCAGGGCTCTTACCGCACCACGGCAGTAATCCTTGCCGGAGTCCCCTCAGTGGTATTGGGAGAATTATAAGGCTGTGTCCAAGCTGTAATTTTCTATAGCGTGTCTCCCCGCCGCGGCGTTCGTTCGTGCCGATATCCAAATCTTCTGGTCACGTGTACAGCAAATCACGTGATAACCAGGTCATGTGGTCGGGGCTGCAAAACTCTTCATGCGCTTCGAGTCCAGATGTAGTGACTCATAAAATCCCCCGCAGATGCTGTACTGGGTATTGATTTTTCCGGTCCGGACCGTCTACCCAGAATTGTATCTGTGTACGCTAAACGCGTTTCGGGGAACAATCCCCTTCCTCAGTAGCATAATGGGGGATCTGTATTCTGCCTTTTTATAGTCCAAACAAGATGGTCATTAAACCTGGACTGGATGTGTGGAATCCTATTTACATATAATATACATGGATGGGAGCGATTCCTCTGCGTTTTCATTATAGAGCAATCGATATTAAAAATATAGATATCATCCAAACAGTATGAGTAATGCAAAGGAACTATATAACATACATAGACATTATAAAATAAAGATAAGCATAAAAAAGAGCATAAAAGAGATGTCCATATTTTTCAAGTTATTTTTTTAAATTATTTTTCCAATTATATTGTTCAATCTGCAAAAGTTGAGATAGGACTAGCTTGGAGCCAAGGGGAGATCGCGGTGCTGGAAAAGTAACAGCCAAACCGCGATGTCCCATCGGGACCAGGCCAGTCCTACAGGTAACCATACAGCTCCATTTCAGCATTTAAACCCAATGGCATTAAAGTATTAAAATCGAAAATTCTTTTAGATTCTGCACGTGAGAGTCTAGCTATCTGGTTGCCTCCTCTCCAATGGGGTTTTATCATCTCTATGGCAGCAAATGTCAAATCTTTAGGATTTTTATCATGACATTCCTTAAAATGTCTAGAGACCGTATGTTTTTCTGAGCCACTTCTAATATTAGAAATGTGTTCAGAAACCCTCTTCTTGAGGGACCTCTTCGTCCGTCCGACATATTGTTTTCGACATGTACATTCCAAAATATAAATAACATTTTTCCTACTACATGTCAGGAATTCTCTTATTTTCCATGTAAAATCATTTTGTGTTGAACATAAGGTCTCTATTCTCTTTATTCCTGTAGTCAGTTTGCAGTTGTTACATCTGTTGCATCTGTAAAAACCTTTTATATTTCCCCAATTATGAATATCATTGTGTACTTTAATCGTCCGTTTGGTGGTAGGAGCCACCTTTAAAGTCAGTGTAGGCGCTCTAGTATATATTATTTTAGGCACTATAGGTATCAATGTGCCTATTGTTTTATCTCGTAGTAGATGGTGCCAATGAGTTTTCAAAATCCCTTCAATTTTTTTATGTTGGGAATTAAAGGGAAGAATTATCCTAATTTGATCATCTATGTCTTTCTCTCTTTGTTTCTCAACAGAGAAAAATTCTTCTCTTCTCATCTTTTTTACTGTATCCAGAGCAGTGCTGATAGCACTCTCTGGATAATTTTTTTCCCTAAACTTTTCCACCATAGACTCAGCTTCCGATTCAAAATCTTTCTCTTTTGTGCAATTGCGTTTGATACGCCTAAATTGACTTAACGGCACATTAAGGAGCCATCTCGGCAGATGGCAACTAGAGTATAAGATGAAACTATTTTTTGCTGTCGGTTTTTGATACGTACTACATATGATCTTTTCATCTTTAATTGAAATCAAGAGATCTAAAAACTCTATTTGATCCATACTATGTTTTGCAGTGAAATGTAGATTTTTTAGGTTTTGGTTGAGTTGTGAAATAAACTCAATAAGACTTTCTTTTCCTTTCTTCCATATAAACAAAATATCATCTATATAGCGCCGCCATAGTACCAGATCCACCCCCAGTCGTGGTGCTATGATGTTATTCTCCCAATCTGCCATAAACAGATTGGCGTAGCTGGGGGCGAATCTGGTACCCATGGCGGTGCCGCGAGTCTGTAAATAAAAATTATCACCAAACCAAAAATAATTGTGGGTAAGTATGTATTGAACACTGTCCAAAATAAACCCAATTTGATCTTCCTTTACAGAACCTTCTTTATTTAACATATTGCTTAATGCTTCCAGCCCTTGTGTGTGGCTTATCACTGTATATAGTGAACTGACGTCTAACGTGCATAGTATCCATCCTGATTGATATTCCAATCTCTCTACTATATTAATGACCTCAGTGGTATCTTTTATATAGGAAAAGGTTTTTTTTACAATTGGTTGAAGGAGGTGGTCTACATATTGAGACAGATGTGATGAGATTGATTCTATCCCCGAAATAATCGGGCGTCCCGGGGGGTCCTTGGGATTCTTGTGGACTTTAGGCAGACAGTAAAACATCGGAATTCTTTTATCCGTTTCAGTGATGTATTTAAACTCTTGATCGTATAGGATGCCTTTTTCTACTCCCTGTCTGCATAGATCCACAAGAATTCTGTGGTATTCCTTAGTTGGATCACTCTTTAATTTCATATATGTCATTGTGTCACTAAGCTGACGTTCACATTCTTCATTGTACCTACTAGTGTTTTGAATTACTACGGCTCCCCCCTTATCCGCAGGGCGTATAGTTACAGTCTCTAATTTTTGTAATTGTTTAAGTGCATCTCTTTCATTTTTCGTTAAATTGTTGTATTCATATTTGTATCGAGGGGATTTGATTTTCCGTATGTCTGTCTCAACATTTTTCATAAATGCCCCTATTTCTTTTCCTATCTCTTGCCTAGGGTACATTTTCGATTTGGTCCTCAAATTCGTATGTGTATAAGTCGTGACATCTAAAACTCCTCTTTCTACTGGATTCTTGATATAGTATTTTTGTAAACAAAACCGGAAAAATCAATACCCAGTACAGCATCTGCGGGGGATTTTATGAGTCACTACATCTGGACTCGAAGCGCATGAAGAGTTTTGCAGCCCCGACCACATGACCTGGTTATCACGTGATTTGCTGTACACGTGACCAGAAGATTTGGATATCGGCACGAACGAACGCCGCGGCGGGGAGACACGCCATAGAAAATTACAGCTTGGACACAGCCTTATAATTCTCCCAATACCACTGAGGGGACTCCGGCAAGGATTACTGCCGTGGTGCGGTAAGAGCCCTGCGGGCATTACATACTTGAAGCACTTGTTTATTATCAAGACCACTATGCAAATACTACCCATGTGGAGACCTTGGACTGTTTGAATACTTACCTTAATAGCAGTATACGTATTATAGCTCGCTGGGTAATATACAGGATTACAATCCTAACAAGGACTATCATTTACCTATTTAACAGCACGTTTATAGCTGCACCATACAAACGGGAAGACCAACACCCAGAGTGGTGTCCTTGCTAAGATCTGGATGGAACTTTTTGCTTATACCCAACCTATATGCGTTTTTTTTTAAAAAGGGCGTATCCACACCTAATAGTGATATTGTGATATTGCATTTTATTTTTTATTCTATATTGTTATAGTTTTATAATAAATACATACTATTTCCAGATTAGTGTGCATATCCATTTCTATTATATATATGGTGTAAAAGTGATTTCCACATTTCTACAAGGCAATCAGGGTTAGCCTGGCAATTTCTAGCACACCAGCACAGATGGTTTTTTACTGGGCTAATCCAAGGAGATAGATTTCCACAAGAGCGCACTTTGGAAGCTGCCAACATTTTTTTGCCGATATTTTTGGCCATGTGCCAAACATCATATTCATGTAGTATTTGTGGGTATTTTTCACGCATTACCTTGCGTATTGCCATATGTCTGTCTGTTGCAACAATACCTACATTTACTTTTTTGGATATTAATTTTTTCATTGTTCTCTCAAAAGCTACTTTTTCTAATGACACTGAGGAAGCAGGAGGGATTAGCTGTTCCACAGTGAAGCCTACAATTTTTTTTGACTTTACTTCCATCATAGTATAAACTGTATACTTTGCAGAGAATCCAGGACTGTCTGCCTGGCCGTCTCCACCCAGACAAATAGCTCGACCTTGTAAGGAAGTAATAACCTCTGTGTTTTGAAGTTTCCAATAATGGTCTATAGTTGGAAACAGGTATTTTCTTTGATGTTGGTAATAAGTTGTGTTTGAGATTGAAACCAAATTTAATATTTTCATAAACGTTGCAATGCGACGGAAACTACCACCACTTAGTAATACACTTGAAGAAATCAAAACATTACCAGCTGGAACAGACTTTATCTTTGGCTGACTACGCCATATGCAGCTAATGTGGCCCTTTCTACACCGAACATCTACAATGATCATACTGCCCACTCTACGGATTTTAAAATGGGCAAGTTTTGCCTTGCACCCTGTAGGATATGAGCATGGTATCATAGATATTAGATATTTGAGAGAACTGTGGAAAACTAAATACTTTTCTTCCAATGCATGGTTAGTCAGTAAAGGTTCTAAACTTTCAAACCCATCCATGTCAGACAATATAGGTTCATCATATTCAAATTCTTGGCATGAGGATTCCTCGACACTTTCATCTGTCAAATTTGACAAATGAAATGAAGAATCTTCCTCATGAGCACTAGGGAAAGTATCTTCCATGTTGACATCAAATTGTTCAACAATGCAGCGCCTGGACCCTTTTGGCATTATAGTTTCATCCTTACTACTGTCTTCTGCCAACAAGGTCATGTTGAGGACCTCTTTTCTTGGAGTATTTGATGGATTTAGGAGACTTACAAAAGGAAAGTCTACCATGTTATGTGCACAGACATTTTGTTTCATAGGTGTAGACGTGTATATATGTCTTGCACTATCTGGTTGTTGAGGTAACGTTGTATTAATAAGACCAGTTATATTTTGATTTCCGTCAGTAAAAGCAAAATTATCTATATCTTCTCTAATGTCTGTGTTCGTACTTTTGTCAGAACTTGTCTTTTCTGATATCAAATCACACTGTATAGCTATATTGATTTTTTTTTTGTTTCGGGTTTTTGTTTCGAAACGTAAACCATTTCAGTCATCATGGCACGATCTATCTTTTCAGGGGGTGGTGTAGAAACAACATTTAGCATACTAGCATTTTGAATGGCTAAAATACCGGCATTTTCAGACATTAAATCTTGGCAAAAAACAAATGGCACTTCCAAGACTATTTTATCGCCTTCAGTAGTCATATTAGCTTCACAAGTAATCTGCGCTGGAGCAATAGTGGTGTGATACTGTTTTTTGCGTTTCGCTGTGGGTGGATGAGCGGAGGGATGGCTAGCCTGGCTAGTGGAAGCTAATGCTTGTACTGTATGAAATATTGTTGGAACTGCATTAGGCAGAAGGCGTCTACGGTCAGAAGTGTAGACATAACAGTCATGTGTAAAATGTTGAGAGCACATTCTATAAACATCATTTGGTTTACCCAATAAAATCTTTTCCAACCAAGTATCTATGTCCATGAAGATATGTGGTGCTTGCTGTAACCATATTCTTATTTTTTCTACATTGTTTGGGAAACAGTGCATGATGACTTTTCTTTCCTTTTTATGCCATGTGTGGCAGCAACCGGGGACAATACAAGAGGGCATGATGTTGACACATCTAAAAAAAAAAAATTTATTAATTACTGATAAGACATATGTTAGTTTTAGAAGAACAATAAGGATTTCTCAGCAATCGGTTCTTACATATCGCTAGGTGAGTGCTGGATTGCTTCAGGAGTTCGCAAACCAAAGCAGACCAGGACAAATGGAAAGGACTGTGCTTGGGGAAGGCAGCAATAGACTGATGAAAGGTGCTTGAATGCCTATAACCTGAAAAAAAAAAAAAAAAGTGTGAAATCACTCGAGGGTAGGGCAGGTTAGCTTCAATGTATAATATCCAAGAAACTTTTCTCCACGCAAAGACAGTCTGACTTACACCATGAACAGGGATGAACACCAGCAAAAAATCAGTATCTCACTGGGCAATGACCAATGGCCAAAGTAACATAGTCAGTAATCAAAACAGAATGGTCAAGTTTGAAATCATTATAATTTTTATTGTTATACCCAAACCATTATACAATAAATCATCATAGACAGGATTATTGTCGTCACAGGATCAGATTACAGGGACATCCAACAACTACTATTCCTTCTAGTGGCTGGCTGGAGTAGTTACAAGTCCTACAGTGCTAGTGCCTGACATAATACAGCTCATGGGTCTAAACACAAGCACAGTGCAAGTCAATAAAGAATAATATACAAGTAAAGTAATCAGACTATACTGACCGGGGCAAGCTACACTTATTCTTTATTGACTTGCACTGTGCTTGTGTTTAGACCCATGAGCTGTATTATGTCAGGCGCTAGCACTGTAGGACTTGTAACTACTCCAGCAGGCCACTGGATGTCCCTGTAACCTGTCTATGATGATTTATTGTATAATGGTTTGGGTATAACAATAAAAATTATAATGATTTCAAACTTGACCATTCTGTTTTGATTACTGACTGACAAGAAGAAAGGCGATTGCAGGAGACCAGCATGCAAATCTGACCTATAACAAGGCAGAATACAGTTAAAATT